>BGPR01009671.1:0-56329 GCA_013235015.1 Araneus ventricosus
TTTAAATGTTGATGGAGTTTACTGGCGCAAAAACCATTGTTGATTATGCTGTGCCAAACATATGGTGCGAGATCAAGTATCAGTTTAAGAGATTTTTAAAAAACTGTCACACGTCATGGCATTTAAAATTGTAAAAAACAAGGCTTTGGAAGGAAACAAGTTAAAAAAATGAAAATAAAAATTCAGATAAAATAGTAAAAACCAGACATTTTTTAAAATGTAAAAAGTTGTGGGTGAGGAACTTTATGAAGAATATCTTTAAGAGTGATACAAGAAGAATGAAAACAGCGGATACGTTGACGATTAAATTGTTGGCATTCGGTGAGAATGTGTAGAACAGTCATTGGGCATTGGCATCCTGCACAAAGAGGGCCGGGTTCCCCAATAACATATGTCTATTCGTAAATCTTCGACTGAAGAAACCGTGGAGATTTATTAAACTGTTCAGGTCGGCATTTTTTGAGGATAACATCAATTCCTCTTTACATAGTTTGTATAACAGAAAGTATGACTAATCATCACCTGACCAATCAGGACAAATATTAAGCTGTGTAAGCATCTCTTTGAACTTCTGTTGCACATCACACGACTTATGATATTTTCTATAATGTTTTTTCTTCCATTTCTTCGAATTTTTCTTATTAATGATGAAATTTGTTTTTATTTTGTTCACTTCTTCTATTTCTTTACTAGCTAGGTAGACATAATTTCTTGTTGAAAGTTTCTTTGGGTGTAAGGGAGATTTAAAATGCGGTATTTTGTGTCGACTGCATTATTTTTTTGTTTTTAATTCTTCGTATGCAATTAAATAATACAAAAACGAGAAAAAGGTTTTTTTCCGCAGTGTTTGGCATGACTTTTCTGGTATCGTCTTTTATTTTATTAGAATACTCTTTTGATCTCATTACTTAGTGTCATTAATTGTATATCTAATAGGTAATTTCTCCAATTCTATAAGTTTGATTCTACAAAAAACTGATAGTTGAGAAAATTGATAGAAAGAAACATCAAGTTTCCAAATCAATTTTTTTTTAGTTTTCAAAGATGACGATATTTTAAATGGAATGCCAATGTTTACAATATAATATGTGGCAACATTAAAATTAGTTAGAAGGAAACTTTATCAGCAAACAGGATTAAAATTTTATTTTTTGATATTTTTTCCATTTTTATTTTATATTTTTACCGATATGGAAGAAGTATTGCTCTGAGTGTTTCTAACTTGATATTTCTGATTTTAAAAAAATCCATTTGAACTCATAATCATCGTCAGCTTTTATTTTTCTGAATGCGATTCATCAATGTTATAAGATCATGTTCGCATCATAGAAAAAAGCAAGTACCTGTTCTCTGAAGTCTTTTCAAAGTTTTTAGGGGCTTTATAGCATATGCTAATCGGCTGGGTTCAATTGTCGCAAATTCAAAATTCTTCGGCAGTAAAAATATTTGGTTATTTGGAAAAAATATCAGAAGATTTTCGGCTAAATACTTCTTGTTGTTATACACTTAAGAGCCAAAAAAACTGGTACAGGCATGCGTATACAAATAAAGAGATATGGAACCAATTAGAGTACGGCGCTGCGGTCGGCAACGCCTATGCAAGACAACAAGTGTATGGCACAGTTGTTAGATCGGTTACTGCTGCTACAATGGCAGGTTATCTAGATTTAAGTGAGTTTGAACGTGGTGTCGGCGCACGAGAAATGGGACATAGCATCTCCGAGATAGCGATGAAATTTGGATTTTCACGTACGACCTCACGAGTGTACCGTGAATATCGGGAATCCGGTAAAACATCAAATCTACGACATCGCTGCGGCCGGAAAAAGATCATGCAAGAACGGGACCAACGACGACTAACGAGAATCATTAAACGTGACAGACGTGCAACCCTTCCGCAAATTGCTGCAGATTTCAATGCTGGGGCATCTACAAGTGTCAGCGTGCGAACTATTCAACGAAACATCATCGATATGAGCTTTCGGAGCCGAAGGCCGACTCGTGTACCCTTGATGATTGCACGATATTAGGCTGGTGTACCAGTTTTTTTGGCTCTTCAGTGTATATATTTTTTAAATATATTTATTCATGCTCAATATTAGAATAAAATCCTGATATTTATAAATATCCAATTATATTATCAATTACAGATCTTCAAGCAATGGCTCTTATGGCTTTATCGTGTGAGGCGAATCGCAGCAAAAGCTTCGATGATCTGTTCAATCACACTACACGGACATTATACAAGAACACGATCCAGCATTTCAAAAAGCTTCAAGCTCTTGACGGGAGTTTCGGAAACGTTTATACCACGGCTTTAATAACGCAAGTAAGACATTTCGAAAAATTACGTCTCTATGAATTTTAGAATAAGACAATGGAACTTCAAAATTTATTAAAAATATTTCTGTATTTTAGTAATTTGTATTTCGACTTTCATCAGTTTAGCGAGGTGGCAAAAAATTTGATTGAAAAATTTCGAGACTTCTTGCTCCAGATCGCTCAACTTCGTAGTTATCACGCAGAGCGGGCTGACATTTCTTTTAAGGCCGATAGATGGCATTACTTGAGAGTATTGAACCCAGGAGTGCCTGCGACCTTCGGGGTGATCGGTCATCGCAATCGAGGGGGGACAGAGAGATTTTGGGAGAGAAAGGAGCGAGGTGGTATTTCGGTTGCTCTGCGCGATAGCTATTTCGGTATTCTATTTCTCACTGAAGAGGAGCGAACTGCATGTAATATATGTATTTCTCATTGAGATGAATAATAAACCATTTGTGGAAAATTGCATAACATTGTAAGAAGCCCGAATAAATGATTTAGCTTGCAACCCAGATTTTTCATTTGAAACGAACCATCGAACACCACAGAACAGATAAAAATCTCATTTCACTTTAGGGCACAAATAGGTCTTTTATCCGCCTGTCAGACTTCCAAGCTGCAACTGCTATATCAGGGGTGGGGAACCTTCTTAAAATCATTAATTAATTAAGCAAAATCTTAAGGGTTATTGCTCTATAATTATTATTATATTACAGAAATTTATATATTTCAATGTCAATTATAAATAACTGGTAAGGCCGTGTAAGAAACGTCGCAGGTTCCTCATCCCTATGCTAGATGGTGTCCAGAAGGCATTTTCATTTACTTTGCGTTTAAAGTAAAACAATAAATGAAATGAAATTTATGAGAAATCCCTGCGTTATGTATTTTCATTTCGCGATTTTTTTTCAAAAGAATTATGAGTATCTCGAAAAATCATAATGCGAAAGTCTCTTTTTAATCATTTTAGAACTGGGACAAACTTATTTTTCTTATTAATTCTAAGTAAACTTTAAAACATATAACCCGTTTCAGGACAATGACATATACATATTACGATTAATGTGATTAATCGGTTATTATCAATAATAACCAATTAATCACATTAACCGTAACATATACACGTTGATATTTCTGTAAATAATATTAAATCTAAGGTCGCTATTAGACGCACGCAATTAGTTGCGCAACTGATCGCTTCCGTGAGTTGCTGAGCATTGGATCCAGTGGGACCTATAAGCCAACGGCGATTAGTGGCGATTGGTTGTTTTGTTGCTGCGTCATCTCAGTCAACAACTGCTCAGGTGATTGGATTTTTTAGTAAATGTAACTTATTAGCCTCGGACTACTAGTGGTAATGTAACTGTGCTCGCCTATGAAACTTTCCTTAAACACCTTCTCTCACCTCCACAATCCTTCCTTGTGTCTGCTTTGCTTGTTTTTTCCATGAGCATACAGTTAGGGAAGAAACAAGAATAACAAATGAAAAAAAAATTAAGTGGTGTTAATACCGAAAACGATTTATTTCCTTCCGTACGTATATCCTGAAACAACAGTATAATCTTTTAGTTAGTCAAGGGACAAACAGGACGTTTTCGCGTTTTTTAAAAAAAGAATATCAGGGAGAAGAAGTTCTTCACAGAACGCCATTCTCTCAAATGACTATTCCTGGTATGAATTCAGCAGTTATTCGAAAACTGCGCAATCAGTTGAGAGGTTCTTAACTCTTTAACTGCGGATGTGGCTTATAAACCACATATATATGGTTTATAAACCACACAAGTACCCTCAGTTAAAGGGTTAGACCCTTCGAAAACTTCTGTCGCAACTAGTTCACAAGTGATTCCTCTCACTAAGGGCTATTAATGCCCTAAAAGTTAAAAAATTATCTATATATTTAAAATAATCGGCAAAACCAGAGGAACATTCCCCCCAGCCCAAACCATTGAACCAATTTGGACAATTTCTATTTCATATGAAAGCGTTATGACTCTTAGATATGTCATGAAATGTCGCCTGTAACTCTCCGCTCTACATTTTAAAGATATATCGCAAAATAAAACTTGGGAAAAGTCCCTCTACCTCCAAAACCGCCAATTCGCCAATTTATTTCGCCAAGTTACAAGCATAGCGTCAGGCTATTAATATTACGAGTGGACAGTTGTTTGCCGAAGGCAGCTAATACATATTGGAGAAAAAGTCTGAATAAGGAAGTTTATACCTGACTCACTGAATTTCTGCCTATATAAATGAATAAAATGTATCGAAGCAAAACGATTTTATCATTTTCTTCACGTTAAAAATTTTATTCCTGAAGAGTTTAGCGGATTTTGAACTCGTCGATTTAAGTCTACTGTTGATAAAGATCTAGTTTTGTGCTAAAATTCACATGTATTGTAATATTGCTCGAAATACCAGAAAGGTATGTTGTGGAAAACACACACCAACGGTAGCTGTCGAATATAAGAAATATGGATATTTTCGATTTTTCGTATAATTCTCAGCGATACCGTCTGTGCTAATTTACCTCTTTTTTCTTCATATGAACAGATTTCTCTCCACATTATGATAATTTATTTCAGAGGTCGCATATTAAGGATTATTGAATTCTAAACTTGGATGAATGATTTTTAAGTGACCAAGATGACTTTAAAATTACGAGAGAATACTATGGTATCTAAGAGAGAAGGACTACAGTGATTTGAATTTATAAATGAAAATCCATCTAGATATTAATATAACTTTACTCAGAGCATACCAAAACATAATGGATGTAACTACATGCAAATGATAAAACCAGATATGAGTTTGACAGATGAACATTAATTGTTATTCTCTTTTTAAGACAATGTTTTTAAAGGTTTCTTGTTTTAACTAAATGCAATAAATTCCTCTAAATTTATTGGTATATTAAGAATACAAGAATGGGCAACGAAATTTTTAAAATTAAAACGAACCTATACAATATCTTTTCTAAAAATTGATTAGATGACACACTACTAACACTAATTTTGAAATGATAATTTTTCGTCTCTCGTCGTTACAGGCCCTTCTTTCCAGTGGTCAAGAACACAGTCAAGACTGGAAACTGAATGCATTAATTAAGTACTTGATGAAAGAACTGAACTCTTCCTCTGTAGATTTCTTGACGACATACTTAGCTTTACCTATTTTGAATGGTAAAAGTCTCATGGACATATCATACGTAAACTGTTCTGCTAATCCACGAAAGCACGGAGATGGTGAGAAATTTCTATTATCATATGTTTTTATATTATATGAGTTATATTTCGAAAACATTACAGCGCACACAAATTTTCTTTTTAAATGTAGGTTAAGTATTAATGAATCTCTAGTCTTTAAAGTGTCGGCTGTGAAGATTCCAAGCCAGCTTTTCAAATTGGTCTCGCCAAAGTAGCCACCTGGACTGTTGGAAATTTCAACAAAGGAGTATCCACAAAAAGGGCTTTCTTCACTCCCTGCCTGATAGGTGAACGTTTATGGATCTAGGGACTCTTGTCACACAATACATTTTTAAAACTCCTAATTAAGAAGGAGAGATTTATGTCCCTTCTCAGTTGAACTGAAACAAGACTACTCATAGCCGAGAGTGTCAATAGCCATAAATCATTCGCCTTGGAAGAGATGTGGAAGGAAGTCACTTCACTTGCGGACGTCATCGAATTATGTAAATGAGCCAGCCACTGGAAGAGAGAGGAAAGGAACGTCATCGAATTCTTAGCCAATCCTCACGTGTTGATCGGATCTTGTTTCTGGAAAAACGAGAGGATTTTAGCTGCGGCGTGGGAGAAAAAAAGGGGAGTTGTTTTGATCGTTCGATCATCTCGTGATCAGATTCCGATCTTAGGATCGTGTACCTGCGTTGGATCTTCGGATCGGTTTTCGAAGTAACTGGGTCCCGTGTGACTAGTTGTGAAGCTGTGAGAAGAATTGTTCAAACCTTGACGGAACGTCATCGTTAAGAAGCTGTACGCTTCTGTTTAACTTTTTCGTGAGAGCGTAACTGTGGTATGTGAACTGTACGAGTTTTAAGTCAAGATGAGCGGACGCTCATGAGGATTTGATGAACTTTCCCGATAGATTTTAAGTAAAGCCGTTGCTCTGAGTGACTTTCATTTCTAGTTACTGATTAGTGCAGAGGCTGTCTCAACACCATCCTGTAATTACACCCACGTCTATGCTATATGACTTATCGGTATATAAACTCATTACCTTATTTTGTAAACCATACTTAACCAAGAACCTTCTCGTAATTTCAAAATAAAATTAATTATAAGTGATACTAGTCTAGCTGATGATTTACGCTACCCAAGGTCTTTAAGACGTCACACGGCTGACGCACACTTTAAAGTGCTTTTATGTTAACCATTGCATGTGATCATTCTACAATTTCATTTGATTGGTTATAGAGAAGTTGCCTCAGCAATGGATGGATTATAGAACGGATTGCAACATTCATATTTATCGTCTTCCATGAAGCTCAAACATAATTTCTTGCGACTTTTTCGTATGGAAATACTTAAATAAATTAAGTGCTTTCACACCGAAACAAGTAGAACTGCAATGATCTAAATTGGAATTTTATTCGTGCTGTGTGTAATGTGTTACAGGGGAGAGTTGCCGAATTTGAACAGGAGCCTAGATTGGATCAGTGTCATAACTTCAATTGAATCATATATTTGGGTTGTAAAATAGAAAAATTATGTTGTAACGATGAAAATATGGTGTATGAAATCTTTTTTATCAGAAAGCTCTACGTTGTTACAGTTAGAGAACAAGTGTTTAGATCCTTGGCGATTGTCTTTCGAAGCCATATTTATTACCCGAACTCTTGAATAGTGTAATGTACCTTTATCCTAATTCACTCGATTCCGAGACGCATATCAACACTTTAACCGTAAAAATTGCTGTGAAAATCATCAGTAGCACACAAGATAACTTTGAGTGCTTTCAGCTGTCGTTTTCATGGTGATGTGTACAATGCAGCAGAGTCCATTGTTGCTATTTCAACCAATACCTTCAATCATTTCATTTTAAACATCGTGAAAATAATCATGTTTGTAGTTATTAAAGAACTTTTTTGTTGTCCTAGTGCAGGGGTGGGAAACCCTTTTGCACTGAAAGGCGTCATTAAATTTCGGCAGTTGGCAAAATGCCGAAAGAGCAGAATCTTAAGGGTTATTATTCTGTAACTATTATTATATTACAGGCAGTTACATATTTAAATACAAATTGTAAATATGTCGAAAGACCACATAAGAAACTCAAGGAGGCCACATGCGGCCTTAAGGCCGTAGCTTCCCCATCTCTGTTTTAGTGTGACCCTTGAATCTGCATATATATGAGAAGTTCTTCAAATTTTGGGTAATTGTAGAGGCATTGCAAGAATTTTTCATAGACGATTAACGGAATCTCTTCTTTATTGAAGTACCACAAAGATGCTTAAATGATTTTATCATGTATCATTTTTACAAATCCCCGCCATGATCATACTGACGAGCAACACCGGCCATTGAACTTCGCAGTTCAAGTCAAAGCAAAGAAGGGCAGTTAACAATGCGCAGAAAGGTTACATAGTGGAAGAAGGGGATTTTCCCGAAAGACCCGTGACTCGAAGTGGAAGTGAAAGTAAGCTTATTACGATGAAAGTGGAAGTAATTAAAAATTAACTGTCGTTAAGAAGGATTTATTTTAAAGATGAGAAAATAAGGATTTATTTTAAAGATAGAAAATTTCTAAGTCATTACATATATATATATGTAGTATGGGAGCCTAGGTCCCGTGTGCTGTGATACGAAGTCAGAAGAAACACAAGCTTGCTATTTTAGAGATTTAATGATGACGACATAAACAGTTAAGACGGCACACACATTTAAATTGAAAGGAGATATAAGTGAAAGAATTAGGAGGGCGGCTACTGTTGTTCATCATCGTAGGCAGTTTAGGCGTTGCGGTTTGTCCTTCGCCATCGCTGAACTACAATATTTGTCGCTAGTAAAAGCAAGATCATGTGACTTGACGTCAGCTGGTAGAGAGAAAATGGGCCAGAGCCTCCTGGCGGGATACCACATATATTTGCTATTTTCATTGATTAAACATCTTCTTCGGCACCATGCTCCATTAAAGTATTCGTTCCTCTTTATGTTTGCCAATTACCCTCAGAGATTGTTTCAGAAGCAGCTTGTGTAATATTCATGAATAATATTTTTGACACAAATTTAGAGCCATTATTTTAAATAAATAAACGTAATATATAAATAAATGTAACGATTTTTTATAGGATTTGAAAATTTAATTAAAATATGCTTTTAATTACAGACCCTGTCTCAGAAATCAATGACTATCTAGGACCAAAAATGCGAGTGCAATATTCCCTGTATATAGGAGACGAAAAGGATGTCGTTCACACCATTTCTCTCAGAGTGCCTGAAAATTACACGGCTTCTGAAATCATGGAACTGGCTGAAGTCGAAGATACGAAATACAAGTGATTTTCTTTTTCCCTTTCTTGCTTAAATTTATTGCAATTTTTGTGTAAAGATTGTTCTTGGTTTAGGATTTGCTGGGTTGTTATGATTTGTTCTTGATTTATGATTTTCTGGATTGCTATTATGATTTGTTCAACTTGCTTTATGAATTGCTGGATTTTCTTATTCAAATATTATCCGAAATCCTCCTCATCTAACAAATATCCTTTGACTTGAAGGATTTTCCTTTAACATTTGCAATATACGAAGAACTGTGTTTCTTCCTTGGATCCGTATTTAGAACAATTTTTCCAATAGAAACCAGACTTTGACGAATTTTTCCTTTCTTATTAACAATATTACCTATCGTGGCTTTAGATATAGAAAACCATGCCTTTCACAGCGTTTTTGAATAACTGAATAAGAATAACTCTCTTCGGAAAGAGCAAAAACGTAGCCTTCCATCCATCACTTCATTAAAAGCGGCACTTTGCATGTAAACAAAATTTTTAGGTACCGTTCATTCTCAGTTATGGAAAACCTCAGCGATTTTGCTCATGCGCCATTCGGAGTGAATTTCACCAAAATAGGGGTGAAGCGAAAAATGGAGCGGCAGATATTTACATTTTACTTAGCAGTATATAGAAACATTTTATTTCCATTTAATGATTTGCTGTAAAGACAAAATTAAAAAAAGACAAACAAAGTAAAGTATGCCTAATAGGACGAAGGTCACGACATAACAAAAAGAGAACTATGGAAAAGCTTTAATTTTGCTGATTGTCTGTTGTCCCTTTCCGTAGTAAAATTGTCCAAAAACGCTAGTCTCGGGTTTTTGAAACGAACAGTCGAAGACAACTTATACTTTCAAAAATGTAATTGTTGAGAAATAAATTTTTCCAAACAGATGATTTTATTCTACTAGCTACGTGACCCGGCGTTGCACGGGCTATCTCGAACAATGCGTCATTCCTTGACGGAGAGAAAAAGTGAGGTCATGTGACACATGTCCAACATTCTCTCCTAAATAAATAAGGAGAAAAGAGCGGTTCAATCATTCCGTCCGAGTAAAGGCTTCAAAATATACTTTTAAAAAATCGCAAAAATAAACTTTATTTTGTAAAATTACGATTCCGGAATTATTTTTTGTCTGACTTTAGTACGGAAGGAATGAAATAACCCACCGTTGATCGGAATCCGTATTTTTTCATATGCCTGCCTCCAGTTTATATGCACATGAAGCAAGATGCACTGAGTACATGAAATCTAAAAGTGAAACCTCATAGAAAACAATAGTTTTAGTAAAAACCCTATATGAGCGATTTAATTTTCCCTGTTTCTTTATATCAATTACCAAAACCCACACAAAACTCTATCCACATTGACTTGTTGCATTGTTCAGGTTTCTATATTGCAACAATACATTTTTTTTATTTCTGTCAGCGTCACTTTTTTATTGTTGTTGTAACAATGTTCTTTAAAGTAAACGACTTCAACAATAAAATAAATTTTGAATTGCGCTGTAACAATGAAAAGTATTGTTATAAAGTATTCGAAACAATGAAAAGTATTGTTGTAAATTAGTTTTTAATTAACATCTTTTTCACTAATTAAAATTTCGATATTTAAATGGCCGAAATGGATTCCTTGAATTATTCCCCATCTTTTGATACTTTCCGCGCGCTTCTCCATTGGGCGGCTCGTGAGAAGATAGAAGGACATACATACATACATACATACATACATACATACATACATACATACATACATACATACATACGTTTGTTTACCTTCGAATTTTAATAGGATAGATAGCGAAACGCAATAGCCCGAAAACAGTGGGAACAACCTCGGTATATTCATTATATATTTAATACCTGTAGTTTTCTAACTTTCTTTTCAGGTTTGAATGGAAAATGACGTCAGGGAAGATGTACGTGTACGAAATAGCGAACGTCACAAACGACCCTGAGGCTGGGAAGTTCTGGTTGTTGTATGTGGGTGCTGCTAACAGTTCTGAGGCATTAACCCATTTAACAAATGGTAAGACAGTATTAAAATACTCAAAAAAGCCAACTTTTGATTGTTTAACAGATATCTGAATTGCGTTCCACATAAAAGTTGATTTGAAAATTCAGAATTTTCTAATCTTCTTCAGATTTTTAAAAGTATGGATCTGGCATTTTACTATTATCTCTTTAATGAAAATTTACTTTTTGATTTGATATACTGCTGGTTCAATATATGAAACTTGTTCGCACATCAACACTTTCAAGGATATTCAACTGAAACCCTATAGCTTTGCTGAAGTTGCAGAAGTGTCTACTTTGCGACGCATTCCGAAGAGAATAAGACCTAAATTTACATTTGTTGCTAAATTAATGCTATATTATTCTTAGGTATTTTTTGTTCTGTTTTCTACTTAAACTTTCACGTAACTCCTGAACTTGCTACTGAGTTCTGTTCAGATTGACAGATATCTTAATTTGGGTTTATATTCTTCAAAAATATTTTCATTTAAACGGGTTATAAAAGTTGCACATAAAATGCAAACATTCAATCTATACACGTGTAACTATTGCACATAATGGGAAAAATACGTAACATGTACTCTCCTTTAAGTACTGTAAACAAAAATGAAATCAGGAATTACGTTATGTTTTGTAATTTATATTTTTTGGACCTAAGTGCGGGTTGTCGAAGAGGTGACCATGGTTTTAAAATTTTTAAGATTTCATTTCTTATAAAAATAAGCGTTCTAACCAACATTATTTTTTTAGGTCCCGATGAAGTCATTATGGGCGACGGAGAGCAACTTGTTTTCTGGTACAAAACAGCAATGATTTGATTGATAGAGAGAATATATGCCGTAAAACTTTGCAGTTAATATTCTTCTATTGCAGAAAATGATTTAATTTAATTGCCAGAATATATATAAAATTAAAGAATTCATTTTAAGCATGAAAAACTGTTCTCTGTGTTTTTATTTGTATCCTTATAATTTCATTTGATTAAAATATCCACCATTTTAAATCCTGCATTAACCCTTTCAAGTTCACAACATGTTTCGTTTTGAAAATTGCTAAATTTATTTCAAAAATGAGTGTTAGACGTGTAGCTTATCATAAATAAGTAAAGGAAAAAAAAATCAGCATTTTTTATTTTCATGAAATTTGTGGTTTCACAGTGAAACCAATGAACGGTAACGGGCTATTTTTCCTACGAATAAGTTATCATTGAAATACAATTTCAATTATGAATTTAATTTATGAGTATACGTGAGTATATTCAGGATATTCAATCTTCATAAAATTCAATATTACTTTCGAAGATTCAGTTTAAAAAACATCAATTTGTGCAAAATCCCTCTTCATTTGGTTTCTCTTAAGAGATCAAAAGCAATTTAGCTCTTGCAATGTCGATATCTTTCTGAATACTAATGGTATTGAACTGGAATTTTTATATAACTTGGCCTATATATCTGGCTCTTACGTTATAAAAGAAAAATTAAGCTACGTTTCGCCCAAGCGTAGTAAAAAGAATGCTCGATGTGTGGTTTCACTGCAAAACCAATGAACGCGAAAGGGTTAAATGCATTAGAACCGTGTACATTCTAAAGACTTCGAGTATTTTTTTAAAACTTATACTGCATTACAGTAGAGTTTATGTTGTCCTATATGAACCAGGGATTGGACGAAATCGGATAAATAAAAATACCCTTTATATGAAATGAAAAGGTGGGAACTTTTTTTTATGTAAAATACCCTTTCCCATGTATCAAACATACTGCATGATATACTTCATATCAAGACAAAAAGAGTAGTTATATAACTAGAAACTAATAATCTAGTACTGCTTTAATTAAAAAACAAGTTTAAAATAATTCTATAAAGACAAAACTATATAAGTTGCTTCCTTACAGATCGATGTTTTCTAGCTACACTGTCATACCTTCTCATAAAAAGCATCATGCTCATACCTGAGATTCTCTATTCTTATCCCGAGTAATTGAGAGTGCTTCTGCATCAGTTAGTTTACCCTTATAAATCCTTTTGACATCATTGACTTCATATGGCTCTTCTGCGAAGTCCATCTCCCCCTCACTAATTATGGATTGGACAACTTCATCGGTCGGCATTCACACTCTTCATCATCTCTTATCCATTTATGAACATCTCCCACCAGCGGTGTACCTAAATAAAATGGCGCCCATGGCGAGTACTAAAATAGCGCCCCCTCACCTTTTTTTATTTTTAACTAGCTGTTATGCCCGGCGTTGCTTGGGATTAAAACACTTTTATGTCTAATATTTTTAATCAAAAAACTTTTTCTATAGAAAATTAAAATACAAAAATTCCTTTATCGTCTGAAACGTTTTTACTTCAAACTTCGTTCAAATAAATAGAAAAGTATAAGAAGTGAAGTATAAGAAGGATTTTGACGAATGTTTTGGGTCAAATAATTAAATAGTTAAATTTTCATTAATAAACAGCGTCAAAATAAACCAGATCAATAGTTCCCGATATAAAATATGAATCGTCTGCTTTTAAACTTTTCTTTAGTATTCTTCCAGAATTTTGTTATATGTTCTAGCAACAGCTCTTCGTATGTATTTATGTTCTTTAAAAATAAAAAATACATTGCTGCAAATTGTGAATTATATTCACAATTGATTTTTTTTTAAATTATTGAAATGAAAGAAACAATTTTGAACGCAAATGAAATTTGTGTCACTGAAAAGCTATTTTTTAAACTTCAATATAGTTTAAAAATAGTTATTGTAACATGACACTTGCGAAATATATAAAAAAAACCCGCTAAATTTTGCTTAATTTAAAAACATTTATTTAACTTTTGGGCCTTTTAAAGTTGACAATGAGCTATCACTTCTTTATAAAATATTTACAGAAATAAAAAGAAATTTGTTCAAAGTCTCACCGTTGCCTAGCAGCGAAGTATCATTAAATTTGCTTTATTTAAGAATCGTCTGCTGTAATAATTCATTTATTAAATTTTGAAAAATTAATAAAAGTTGAAGAAAACATTTCACAGATATAAAACTGGTATCATTGAAAAGGTAAAAGTTTGAACTTTAAGATGGTATAAAAATAATTTTTGGGGGATAATTTGCTCCGAAGTTAATGCGAAAAAACGGTTTCGGTTAATTTCTAATTAACTGACTGTTTAATTAACTTTAGGACTTCGAAAAGTTGACAATAATCTTCCTCTTGTCTTAAATAATAAGTGTGCATATTTTGGTTGAAATTGCTGCAGTAGTTTAGGAGGAGATGTGGAACATACCCACATTCACACATACATATCCACAATGACTTTTATTTATATTAAGATTGCAATCCGCATATCCCTTCCCCAGAAACTTTATGCCATGGAGTGCTAAGATTGAAATAAATGATATAAATAAAACATTTTATAACTAATATGATATAGCCATCTTCAACGACCTAAGGGGTCCGAGCATCAAATTAATTGGAATAATTTTGTATTTTTAAACATCTTTCATAGTAGCACACCTAAGAACAAAACTTTTGCATCCATTATCTATAACATATCTAAAAAAGGTTAAATTTTTGGCGATAAAACTATATCTGATATGTAACGATTTTTAGTCATTAAATTCACACATGATTTTGCTATGTTTATTACAATAATTGTAAGTGATTATAAATATTATATATAATTAGTAATATCTCATAAATGAATAACATAAATTAATGGCTACAGATATTTTAACTCTTAAAAATAAGGAGAATTGAGGTTTTCTTATGAAATACACAGTTAAAAATATGTATAGCTTTAGAAGTTATGAAATTCTCCTAAATAAATCATGTGCACTTAATAAATATCACATGATAAATATAATACCGAAAAAATGATCTTATTCTTAAAATCATACAGAGAGAGACCCTTTCACAGCTTAAGAATAAAGAAATTTACGATTAAAAATTTATGTGAGATATAATGATCCTTTTCCGAAAAGTAAAACGGTTGACTTAAAGATTTAATGAAACAATGAAATCGGTTTCAGTTACTTTCAACAGTAAAAAATATTGTTGCAAATTACATTTAAAAATATTTTTTAAAAATTACTAAAATTTCGACAAAGATTCACACCATCTAAATTTATATAATTGAAAAGATAATTTTGGGATTTTAAGTTGGATTAAAATTTATTTTTGTGCGATAATGTTCTCAGAAGTTATCAGAAAAAATAATCAGAATTTAGCTTACTTTTTAATTAATTAAAATGCTAATTAAATTTTTGAAAAAATCGCTTCGAGATGCACATTTTTACCCTCCAAAATGTATTCTGGCCAAATACGGTAATTTTAAGCCAAACGGACTGCCCTTTAATGACCCAATGGGCAAGCACACAACAGAAACACACCATCGCTTTGAGTAATGGTAGATATAACTGAACAATGTAATGGCGCTTTCATCTGAAATGCATCATAAGAACATAAAACAATTTTTTAAAAAATTATGAAATAGTTTCGAATTAATTTAATGTAATTTGCTAAACTTACTGATAAACTTTCAAACATTATTACTTTAAACACTTGAAAAAGGATTTAAATAAAAAATTCGAACAACTGTTCGCGTGAAAATTTTGATACTTAAGAAAATTATAAAACGAATATGCATTCCATTGATCCCGTATTTAAAATTTAACATAACATTTAACGAATAGAGTTAATCCACCGAAAAATCCTACAAATACAAATAATAAAGAAAAAAATCTCATAAATTACTTTTTTATCCCTAGAAACTCTAAATTTTGATAACTTGGAAGGGATTTCCTTTACACTTTAACAAACAACTAGAAATATTTTTTATTCCATGCTTCACTTTGCTCTTTGAAGGCAGGAATACGACTTTAATCCTAATTATTTGACACGAACTTCAGAAAAAGCCGATAGCCAACCAATAAGTTTGAGTGTGGAGGCTATAACATTTTAGATTCGACCATATAGAGAGAAACCTCTGGACATCCTGCAAAGTTAATCGATATATTACCTTTCCTTGGTTAAAACGATCTGAGGATGGCCTCTCCCCCCCAATGGGATACAAATCTTTGCAAAGGGTCCCTTTCTGAAGAAGGGTTCTGGTCATGAGATATTTGTTACATTAAACTGTTTACTATTTTGTTTTGAGAAACCTAGCGTGAGTTGATTTCCAGACTGAAAAAAGAACGGGATTCTTTATGTTTTCCCATATTTGATTGGATCTACTTTAATTCTTAAAAATCTCAGGAATATGAGTCTAAACAAACGAACTCTTCTTTTATATGTTATGGTTTCTCAATTTTGCACCCCCTGGCAATGGCGCTCAGAGCAATTGCCCTACCTGACCCATCCTAGTTATGCCACTCTCTCCCACTGAATCACGTGAATGAATTTACTGTAGCAGTAGAAATTCCAGTTACAATTGAAGTTATCGAATTCCGCTTTTTGCCTCTTAGCGCTGCTTTTTGAAATTTCTTCGTCTTTGCCACTCTTCCAACAATTAGCCTACCTAAAGAGAGTAAAAATTACAATACATCTATCAATTTACGGTTATTAATTAATTAGTACCGGTATAGGATAAAACAAAATGTCAGATGATAAATTAAACATGTATAAAACAATAAATCGATGAATTGTCTCTGAAAATCGCGCTATACTTAAAATATTTTACTTGATAAATATACCAGTATCCTAAGATGCCGAAAGATAAATTTTTATAAACGCAAAAATTTCAATCAAAGGAGAATTCTCAGAAACATGAGGATTTTAACAAATAGTGCGAGAACTGGAAAGAATAAAAATGGTTATCCTTCTAAACACAGAATTGTATTGGAAGAGATTGAAGCATGTAAAACATATGAAAGAATCTCATAGAATTTTATAGTAAGACATGTATGGCAAGAAGTTGTATGTATTACTGTACCCAAGATCACTATATAAAAAACTTGAAAAAAGTTCGAACTAGAACTAATGTGATGAAATAGTATTAAATAGCTTTCACAGCATTAATGGTGGGTGTTTCGGTTATTTTTTGAAAATCGCAAATTCGCTGTTTGTTATGAAACCAAACACTTGAACAAATAACAAAAGTTATTTTCTCAGTCGTCTTCAAAAGGAATTCGGAACACTCTTCCTTTCCCCTTTATTCATTTGAGTGTTATATATTCCGATATTTTTATTTGTTTGACAAACTGATTGGAAAATAGAATAGGTGAGAAACTTATTTACCTGTTTCTCTATTTTAGCTTATTCTACACGTAAGTAAATCGTTTCACTTGGAATTTCATAAAAGGAAAGAAACGCTTTTAAATCTCTTCTATCTCTTTGGAAATAGCGACAGATATGAAAATTCAAAACGTGAAGCTAAATGAACTTCTACGCTTTCTCTTTTCTCTCGCACCGGAATTCGAACTAGAAATAATGTGGTCAAATAGTATTAAATAACTTTTACAACATTAGTGGATGGTGTTTCGGTTATTTTTTGAAAATCGCAAAATTGCAGGTTTGTTAGAAAACAAAAAAATTGAACAAATATCGAAAGTTATTTTCCCAGTCGTTTTCAAAAGGTATTCATAACACTGCTCCTTTTCCCTTTATTAATTTAAGTGATTTATATTCCGATATTTTTATTTGTTTGGCATACTGAGTGGAACACAGAATTGTTGAAAATCTTATTCACATGTTTCCCTATTTTAGCTTATTATAAAAGCAGTAAATCGTTTCACGTGAAATCTTAGAAAAAGAAAGAATAAATTTTAGATCTCCTCTATCTTTTTAGAAATAACGACAGATATAAAAATGCTAAATTGTGAAGCTAAATCAACTTCTACGTCTTCTCCTTCTCTCGCATCTCGCACTTTAAACGTTTTGAGTTAAGTAGGTGATTTTTTATAGCCAATTAAGTGCATTGACAGAAACAGTAAAAGATAGGAGGCTTTCTTATCAAAACAACAAGAAAAAAATAAGAATTTTTATAAATAGTTTTTTTCTAGAAAAAATATGGTTAGCTCTTATTTTCTGAGAAAGTTTATATCTAAGCCATACGTAATTTTTTAATACACTAGCAAGCATTAATATTTCAAGGGCGGGGAAAGCCTTTCAATGCAAACTGAAAATCAAAACCTGCTTCATCAACTTCTTTTCACAGTGTAAACCTATTTGAATGAATGCCTCAAGCTGAGAATAAAAAAATGAAGAAATTTAGGAACAGAGCTTAATTCAATCACATGGATTTAGCATTTTTGAAAAAGACTTTTTGGTTCAAAAGAGACCTCGTGTATTGGCTTCAAAACTGGACGTTACTTGAGCAATTCAAAAATTTATTAATTCCAAATCATTATTTCTCTCATATGCACAAATGTGATAACTCCAACAGTCACAAGAAAATCGTTTTTGAATTTCAACAAATATCAGTACTAGATTATTGTAAAAAATATAAATTAGCTGTTGTTCTAAAATATATGTCTCACCATTGATTTTTTTCTATATATTATAAGATTTTATTTTTAAACTAGTTTTTTTATTCCTTTCTAATCATATTTTTTGTTCTTTTCATAGACAGAGACAATTGTATTTGATTGTACTCTGAAAGATACTAGTGGTCGAATCTCTGTTGGATGACATAATATAGGGGGATTATATAAACACAATTTGTGATTTGCGAGTTCCTGGCGATCATGCGATTCAAGGAAACGGTACGAAATTGTGAATGCCCTGAGGGATGATGTGAAAAATCGTAGTTTAGATCTTACAGTGACAAAATTTCCAAAATGTCATATGGAAACACTTTCTTTTTTGTTGGAAAGGCGATTTTCATAGTAAAAAACTATATAAAAAATTGAGTTAGATCAGTACCTGCAGCACTAGAAACGCCATTAGGCAGGGACTAAGAAAAGGGTGAAAACTACAAAAAAAGACAAAGAAGTATAGCAGTGTAAAGCACTTTATTGTATTTTGAAACTATTATTTCACAGATAGTCGAAAAATATTTTACAACCAAAGGGTTGAGCTGATTCTCGTGGGTAATGAAAAAAAATTCTACATGCCCGTTTTCACAAAAAGTGACACTTTGCACACACTTGGAAAATTTGTGAAATACAATGAAAAATCTTGATTTTATATCCCTTCTCTATGCTTTGGTTGTTTTCGCCTTTTCCTTAATCTTTTCCAAACCTTCGTGCGGCAGTTACAGTTATAACGCCATTATTGGTTTTTCTATTAGGTAGATCACTTTCTAATACAAGAAAGGATGTGCCGCCATTTGAAATATTGAAATTTTTATTACTGTAATCGGAACTGGGAAATCCGAACTGTTATTTTTCACACCCTTCTTGAGCACGTACCTTAACATACCTTCATCCACATTTTCAGTCCTTTTCCTTGAACGGTATGGTCGCCAAGGGCTCAAATACTGGTAAAGGGTTTTTTTTCATTCACCCTGTACACGGTTAAGCTATTCATTAACGCGTTAAGATATTCATTAATGCGTCTTAGGTGTATAGAATGAGCTCCATGCATACAACTATGCCTAAACATCCGGGTTACCGAATGGTTGGGGCGCTGCGATTATAACAGGAGTACTGTGGTTAGTTTCAAAATGGCCACCTTTGGCTCATGCACCAAAGCCTCCTGGATGAGGTCCGTCCAGTCATTGGAAATGTGACCAATACAACCAAATCACCATTGCTGTTTTTTCATCCAGCAACTTATCATTCTCATATTGGAGGTGACCTCCGGAGGGATTCCATGAAATTAAATACTACGCAATTCGAAAAATAAGGTAACAAACCTTCAGAGGGAAACCTTTTATTCATGAATTCAAAGAGGTACAGCGTAGTAAGGTACTGGTACAAATTAATACTCCACATAGTCACTATGATTATCGAAGCATTTGTTCCGTCGGTACACCAGTGCATCGAAACCAGCATAGAAGAAATCAGATTCAAAGTCGTGGAGCCACAGCAAGACGGTTTGCTGAACTTCGATATTGTTTCTCAAAAGTCGACCTTCTAGTTGCTTCTTAAACGATTCGAAGAGATGAAATTCACTTGATGTGTGAGGTCCGGGCTGTTGTGAGGTTTTTCCAATGATCTTTGGTGAATACATTTGACAGCATTGTTCTTTACTCATTTCGCAAGTCTTCTGCCTTTATCGAATTCTATGCACCAAAACTTTAACAGTTTTCATGACATTGTAATCGTTCTACACGTTGCTGACGAATGTCAGCTGGGGAGATTTTCTTTAGAAGCGAAAACCTTATCATTCTTCTAACTGAGACTGTTGTTCGAAATTTTAGTGAAGTCCATACAAGTGCAAGATTTTTGTTATTTATTATTCCCAGAGGACAAAATGTTTCAATAAAACATTATTTTTTCGTTCTGAATTGATTCGCTGACCAGACGTTTTTTTCATACGCCTTGCTCATTATTAAAATCTAGAGGTTATTGCGGTAGGACTTGGGACACTGCTGTCGAATTTTACAAATTAGTCTGATGCGGTCTCAGTTTGGCCATTCTTATAAAATTTCTTCAATGAATGTTGGAATCGCAATAGAGGAAAAAAGTTATTAAATGGAGGAATAGAAAGCAATTCATTGAAATGAGTCCAGTATTTTTGGAAAAGGTTTGTTGGGTTCCATATCATAAATGGCCCTCGCGTAGCTTCATACTTGAAAGTTAACTTAACCAATCAAAGCATATAAAATGAAATTAAATGATTCCTAGAATTTAAATCCTAAGTTAGCAGATAAGGCCTTTTAAATAATAATTCAATCATGGTCATTAATTATAAGACGGAATCAAGAAACTCCATGAAAGAAATGAATTGTTTTTGTGTAATTTTCAATAATAATAGTGTTAGTAGTGGTTATATTAAGTGCACTGATGTTACCAAATATGTTTTAGAATATGTGTTTCACCGTTGATTTCATTTCGATATTTAGAGTTAGCGAGAAGTAACTTTCCCGCTTCAGAGAGTTCAGGAGGTTCAAGTTGCTCTAGTGCTCTAAATAAGATGAATGTTGGACAACAGCAATTTCAGATTATGGGCTTGATATTAATTGTAATTTATAACTATTAACTAAAATATTTCGTGTTCAAATTCACGTATAGATAACACTGCGACAAGAATCGCATTAAACAACTGAAAATGAACAAAATTAACCATTATTCGTATTGCAGTACATATCTTTTCGCATGAACATTGGTGAAACTTGTGAAAAATTAGTGAGATTTGTGTGAACTTTAAGATTATGCAGAAATGATTTTTGTACGATAATAAGCACCGAAATTGTTTGGGGAAAACATTAAATTTAAAGGTAATTTTCAATTAATTAATATTTCGGAAAAAAATATTTTCTTAACGAGCACTTATTACCCAAGAAGCAACCAACAGCGAAATTTTAATTTTCTAATCCTAGCTGTTAGGGAAATTTCGGGATTGGGAGTTGAAACTTTAAAAAAATCTGAATCGATACATGCTTTGCATGTTGTTACGCATGCAACTGGGTAGTTGTGCTATTGTAAATTCGTGCTTCATTGAAGCTGTGTTGTACATTTTATCTGTTGTATCCTTTTCTTTCATTTAGTTCAATGACAAAGAGTTCCCATCTGGGTTTCAGATCTCATTTTCGATTGTAGAACTTACTTGATTCTTTATATCAGATCTACACTTAAAGTTTCTAAAAGAATTTTTTGGACACCTTTTATGAAAGTGAAATACAGGGGGGGCCCATAAATATAGGTACAAACTTTAAGGGAAGGTCAGGCATGCAATAAACATCCAAAATCACATAGGAACATGGGTGCGCAAACGCCATCTGGAGGCAGCATCTAGCATATATAAATTAGCACTCGCTAAAATGCCGATTTCTTTCTGACTCTTAACGGTATTGAACTGAAATTTTTATACTATTTGACCTATATATGTCTCAGAAGTTGTGAAAGAAAATTAAAAGCTACCTATCGCTCATGAGAAATAAAAAATTACATTTCTAATAATCACAGTATTTAGTTCAAGTTTTATTATAACGCTTCTTAAACATTTTGTCACATATTCTGTAAGTGTCATACAATTTGTTTGAAAACTCTGCAAGTTATAAGTAAAAAATAATTCCGAAATATTTGAGATTTTTTAAAGAAACCTTTATGTCTTCCCGAATATTCGTGCTACTTTTACGAAAATGTATGTAAATATTCCTCACATCTCACAAAAGAATTGATGAAAGTTGCAAACCATTACATCTTTCTGTGAAACGGGGTGAGCCAAAGTCCCTTTTCGAATTGTATTCAATTTCAAATTTCCCTAATCAATTTCTGGTCGGTCCCCTAAATGACCTCGTGACCAAATCTTCAATGTAAATCGTGACTTAGTACCTATCGTAATTTTAAATAACGTAATTTTTCTTTCACATCTTCAGAGCCACATATATAGGGCAACTTATATAAAAATTTCAATTCGATACCATTAAGATTCCGAAAGATATCACCATTTGGGCCAACGCTGTTTTGAACGCCGATTGAAGTCATAACTCTCTAAAGAAACCATTTTCTTTCCCAATTATGATGCTTTTGTATTGTTTTGAAAAGTATATCGATTGGTAGAGGAGTTTTAGGAAGTTTTTAATTGCTCGACAATCGTTGTCTTCCCTTTTTCTCTGTTTGTTTTTATAGTATGTTTCGAGATTCACACAGGAAATAAAACCATACAAGGAACTACTTCTCTGTTATTTGCTTTAATTTGAAACCACTATGCCTAAGACACCAGTAGATACTGATACTTCACCCAAAGGCAAGTGACAAAATGTTGCTCAAGTCGTTTTAATTGCGAAGAGCGGTTATATTTTTGTTTAGTTAGCTTAGCATCCCGTTCTGAAGCTATACGAGAACTATTTTGAGCCATGGTCAAATGAATGAACAACAGTGGCAGCGTGTCGGGGGGCGAGGGGGTAGTCGCCCCAACCCCAGGTTTTTAAGGGAACAATTAAATGTTTATTTATTTTTACCTGTGTGAAAGTAGGAATTATAAAAAGGCAATAGTTTCTGGAAAAGCTAGCCAATTTTGTAACTAAATTTTTAAATTTGTTTGTCTGCCTCCTACTCTGCCGGGTACTTTTACATGTTTATAAATTTTTTGCACCTCACTTTTTCCATCCACTCTCCGCCACTGATGAACAACCTGACACCTGCGATGCCATTCCATACTCCACACCAACATGAGGATGTTTGATCTAAGGCCGACCATTTAATGCAATAGGAGCCCACAAACACAACAGATCTTTAGTGGAATAATGTCTCGAACATGTATTCGTTTGATCCCGAGACTATACCACTATAATTACTATTAACCACTTGCAGTATGCCCGAGAACACTCTTTCATCGAATTATCACATTTTTAGTCTTTAAAATAAAATTTAATCATTAATTAGCTTTATAATTTTACTCAAAAATTACGTAGAATCTATGAACACTTCAACTATTATATGCTTTCTGAGATGAATGAAGACGACAGCCCAGTGGCGTAGCCGGGGGTGGGTGGTGCTCGAGCACCCCCTGAGATCCTCAGCGGCGCCCTCACGCGCTTCAATTTCCTCCCAATTTTTTTCTTTCTATTCTGTAAAATACTAACAGTGTTTTAAAGTTCGACAGCTCATTTTTTGTTTATTTTTGCGACCTAGATTTTTTAAGCTTTAGCTTTATATATTTCATAAATATATGTTTAAAAAATAAAAAAAATTATCTTAGAATTTAAATAAACTTAAGTATGAATTGAATATAAACAAGAACAAGAATTTAAATCGCAAATATCTAAAATAGATAATTTTCAGAATATCCATAAAATAAAATTTTATTCGTATTGCAAGAAGAAAAGAGCAGGCGCACAAAGTATATTTACTATCATTTAAGGAAATAAAACAATTCTGATGAGAAATATTCTTCCCCATCAGAATATAAGCAAAGAAATGAATCTCATGAAAACGCAGGAAACAGAAACGAATTCGAATCATTCTATAGGAATGTGTTGTACAAAAAGAAATACGAGACCCTGAGGAATAAGAATCGTTTAGAAATTTAAACACATCTGATGATCGAACCTAGCTGAAGTTTCTCCTGATTTTCAGTAATTTAAGGTATGTATTTTTTTTCATTAGATCCCTATGATGTTGTCCAACACACGTTCACTTTCACTCCATTTTTCTTTTTAATTTTCATCACTTTTTCATTTTATTGTTCACCTTCATTTTTGTTTTCTAAAAAATAATGATCTATCTACACAGCCTTATCTCAGTTTGATTTTACCCTCTATGCAAGCTATAAGCTGAACACCTTTTAAGGATAATTTTCTGAAATCTGCTCTCATTACCTCCAGACCATTCTAGATGTCAATAATCAACAAACCGTTATGTTTAAAAAAGTTCGAGATATTTCCTTTTTCGAGAAGGTTCTTTCTTAAATGTATATAAGCATGCAGCTGTGTAATTCTTAGAATGGATGGCAATGATGCAAAAGATTGTTAATTTCGTTTAAGTATTGATTTTTGAAAGCCTGTTATCAGTTTTTTTTACGTGAATACCAAGTTGATATGTTATGAATTAATTATTGAAATATTAATATTGTGATATCTACATATAATTTCGATATTGCTGCTTCATACACAAATTTGTAATTGGATTATGATGTAAATAAATTTATGTGATTGAATCTTGAGATCTTTTGTTGCGGTAAGAAACATTTCATGTTTTTCTATTAACAAACATTTACGTCAGAAAATTTTAAATTGCTTATTGTTTGATACAACAATCCCGATCAACGTTTTACTCAAAATGTTTTATGTTTTAAAGATATTCATGTTCCTGATATTGTTCAATTTTGATTTTAATTTAAAAAAAAAGTGCAAAAGAAACTGCTATTAGAGAAAAGTGCGAAAAATACATAGTATAGAGGGACGAGACTCAAGTTTGTGTGTAGTGCTGCTGAAGAATCCATTCAATTTTAGGAACCATTTTTATTAGGCTACGTTCCACAGCAGAGAACATTAAAGTTACAAGACAAGACAAAGAACAACATCACGAGACAAGCACATAGACTAGAATGACAGAGAGGCATCATGGGAAAAAGATGGCTCCAGTAGCGCCACCTACCATAGAAAGGAGAAGGCAGTTGATTGTAACCGCTACAACAGTCATAGAATTATTTCAAGAAAAATCTGCAACAGTTAATTTGTCTTTGCATATCGATACTGTAGTAGACAATGAAAAAGAGACTCCTGTCGTAACATCTCAGTTAGCACCCCCTGAAGAAGTTGTCGACAGTACAACATTGACTACTCAAAAATCTCTTGTTTTAATTGTGCCAGAAAGTAAAAGTTTTTCAAGTGCTTTAAAAAATCAGAGATGTAGCCCTATTCCGTGGTACAGATACGGTAGTGGGTGACGCTATGAAAAAACAACTAATTGATGAGGGGTTTGGTAGCCTGGAATAGAATATAAATTTTCACAATCATCTAAAGATAATATGAGTTTTCAATTTAATTGGCTAAATCGCTTTAACTGGCTTGCGTATAGTGAAAAAGAGGAAGGAACTTATTGCAACTTCTGCGTAATATTTGCCCTTGACTTCAATGCACAACAGACTTTTATTTCGAAGCCCCATAAGAGATACAGAACTGCAATTGAAGACTATTTGAAGTATCAAAATTCTAAAATCCACGAAAATGCTGTCCATGAATGTTCACATTTTTGAAACTGCATGAATAAAAAATCAATTAGTGTATTAAATCGTGTAAATGATCAACGTGACAAAGAGGTATCAAAGAACAGAGCCATTCTGGCATCCATAATAAAGACTGTATCCCAGATAGCATGTACCCATGCAGCAAGTTTGATTTTTCTTGATATTAGTTTGACATGACAAACTTGATGTGGAAACTTTGCAGCAAACTTCCAGCAAAGTAACAAAGCATAATCGACCAACCCACTTGCAAAACAAATTTGCTGTGCGAGGTTGTTATGACAAGCTTCACACCACGATTGCAAAACAAGTTTTCTGCAAAGATGATACATACTTATAGATAATCTTTTGTCTCTGTTTTAAAAAAGAATCTGATTTTCTATAGCATCTCCTAGACCGTCCTTCTTTTTTTTTAATTCAATAAATCAATGATAATTTGTGAAAAAATTAACTTTTTTATAAAAAATATTTGAAAAATTCTCCGTCTTTTTACTAAATATAGAACTCGCACTTTAAAGAAAAGTATATCGCCTTTTTCTTAATGTTGAAATTTTAACTTTCATAAACAAAATTAAACCTAAAAAACAGTCAATGTTTGTTGAAAAATAATAACTTACACTTTGTCCCATTTTAAAAGTAATTACTTTTGAACACTAATTTCATAATTTATTCATGTAGAAAAACGTAATTATTATAGAAAATCTCTCTCTCTTTGAATTATCAAGTCATATTCTCAACACAAAATTTAAAAAATTAATGAAATCAGGAAAACAGTTTAAAATAAATCGTATGCGCGATATATTAGCGCAATCTGTCTTATCTTCTCAGAGTCTATCTGGCTGAATGGTTAGGACGGCAGGTTTAGAAGACGAAAAGTCGCGCGTTCGAATCCAAGGTTGTGTTCGTACTCTGTTTCTGCTATAGTTTGCAATGAGGCTGACGCCGCAAGCTTGTGACAAGTTTGACGAGTGGTGAATAACTTTTTTCAAACTTGCACTCTTGTCGTATCAAATTTGTTGCAACTTTGCTGCAAATTAAAATTGCTATCTGGGATTATTTTGCGCTCGGCAAGAAATTGCCTTGTGGGGACATTGGGATTCTGGAATTCTTGAAGATGGAATTCGTAAATATTTCATTTTGTGATTATGCTATTATTAAACGGTCGCATTGTGTAAATATCGAAATGTTAAATAAAACCAATAAATTAAAAAATGTAAAATAAAATTGTAGTTTTATTATGATGTTTAACCATGATAAGTTTATTTTTAAGATATGGACAAATTTTCAAATGATTCATTTCCTATAACCTGATGCCGCCCACATCCCTTACTTGAGTAGCCCCCCTTCAAAAGTTTCTGGCTACGCTTCTGCGACAGCCCTTTATAAAGCAGAAAGGTCATCTTATTAGATAGCGAAAAAAAATCAGTTAAGAGGTTAACTATACAACATAATTAAACCAAGCATGTTCAGATTTCTATAGAGGAAGAAGAAGAAAAAAAAAAACATTCTCGTTATCGAACTAGTCAAATCTCCGTGGTGTGAATTTTGGTTCATGGAGGAACGAGTGACACTAAACAATTAAACAAATATAAAATAAAAAGAGACGTCTGTGATAAAAAAAACAACCATTTATTATCTCAAAAATCTTGAGTTTATAGGCATTTAGTAAATTGGCAGTTAAATATTTCTGACAATTGTTAGCATATATTACACTCCTATGCCACTTACATTTTGCTTTTGAGAAACCAGATGGACCTACCCAGAATTTTCGCTTAACTGAGCTAGATAAAAAGTTTTAAGTGACCCATTTTTCAAGTGCTGAAAACCAGTACAGGGAAGGAGAAATTGTTTTGATCCACTCTGTTTTAAACTTAAAGATGTTTTTGATTTTAGTATGATGATACAGCTAAATGAAAATTATGGGCTGGTCTTTTCTGGTTCTCTACGACTCTGCTAATCTTCATCACGACTGTGATTAAATAAGTATATGAAGGCGCCTGATTTACGTTTATACTAACGAGTGTTCGTCTATCTACCGGTATTGATCGTTTTGTTTTTCACGCACATCATTCGTTTCCTTCTTTAAGGCGACCATGGACCTTCAAAATCTTGTTTTTAAATTTTGAACTAATCAATTTGAAATTTTGCAAGCATTATTAAGAGCACTCTATACAACACACAAAATTTCTTTGCAATATATTTATTTAATTCTGAGTTATGTGTATAAATGTAATTTTTAATAACAATTAATGGCTTTTATGATAAATGCTCTATGCGCTCCAAAATTATTCGAAATCAGTCTAATTTTTCTTGTTAGTTAGTCTAACCCCTTTGAAACAAAAATTGGGATTATTTTTTATGTCTCAGAAAGAAATTTCGAAAAGTACACAGAGAATAACTCGAAACTATTGATTTTGGAAAAATATATGACCAATATTTGATATGGAAGAAAATATTTACGGTTTAATAACAAAATAACTTCTATATGAATGCCAAAAATTCTTCTCCGTTTATGTTTTTATACTTATATAAAATGTCAGGAAATTTCAACAAAAATAGAAGCTCCTGGAACATTTATCATAAAGGTCATTAATTTTTATAAAAAATCACATCTATTCCCATATCTCATAAATAAATACATATATTGCAGTGAAATTTTGTGTATTGTCTTATATAATGTTCTTATTAATGCCTGCAAAATTTGAAATTGATTAATTAAAAATTTTTAAAAATGTTTTTGAAGTTCCCTGGTAGCCTTAAATTCATACCTCCTAGAGCGGTATTCTTTTATGACCCGCTAGTTATTTTTTCTCAGGCTTGCTCTACATAGATATATTTGAATTTGAACCAACTGATAGTTTAATTTTATTTAGTACCATAAAGAGTTAGAGATATAGCTTGCTTTGAATTATTAAGTATGTGTTATTATGCATTATTACTTATTTTATCGGAAATATCCAAGCAGTGGATGTGGGTAATGTTTTCAAAAAAATTATATTAACCCTTTGCGGACAGGTACGGCGTAAGAGTGCTCCATGACACCACAGCATACCCCCGAACTCGGGGCCAGGACGGTTCCCTGTCGGTTGGTTGGGTATGCGTGAGACTTTATTGAAAAAAGTCAGAGCAAAAAAAATAATAATAATAATACAATTTCTATAACAAGATACAAAAAACAGGACATTTAAAATAAAAGAATATAATATTTTTTTAAAAATTTCAGTCTTTCAGGTCGTTGTGTTGTTGAATTTGAGAGGGTCGTGCCCTGTGTATGGAAGAAGAGAGAATAAGAGTACATAGGGTTAGTTGGGTCTGTGGCTAGTTGTTGTCGCCATCTTTTGGAAATAAGAGTGTTTTGTTTTCCGCGATGAAGAGGATGATTTTTCTGATTTTCGCTCTAGAATTGTTGTTGTTCATGACTCTTTTCCACCAAAGTGGTTCTAGGTCAGTTGACGGTTTTGTTAGGTGGTATGACATTGTAAACAGGCAACTTGTAGCATAGTGTAAGGGGTTTCCCAGGTTTCCGCAGCCACAGGAATCGCTACTTCTGATGTTGAATCTTTTAAGATATGTTGGAAATCTGCCGTGGCCCGTGACGAGCATTAGTTCTGGCGTTTGCCATGGAGTAAGAGTTGTCTTGACTTTTGGCAAAACGTTATGAACGCTCCTGCCTGTTTTTCCATTGTCCCATTCTTTTTGCCAGCGGATGATGGACTCTTTTTGCAACAGACTCTTGATATGGTTTCTTGGCCCTGGGATGAATGTGGGGATTCCCTCCTGTGTTAGCTTCTTGGCTAGTACGTCTGCCGTTTCATTACCGCTGTATCCAACGTGAGCCTTAATCCATCCGAGGGTAATGTTTGTTGATTTTAGTAATATTTTCTGTGTTTGTTGAGCAATAGGGCTCTTGGTGTCAATTGAAGCAATTGAATGGAGGCTCGACTCGCTGTCTGACCATACCTTTATCGTAAGAGTACTCCAGTGGGTGTGTACCGATAAGCCGATTAAAAAGTAGCGAAGGTGGTAACTTGGCCACAAGGAATGTAGTGAATAGTGATTTGTCCGAATACCGAATATTCGGTCAAAAATCAGGCCGCATTTCTACTTTTTATAAACATTACACTTTTGATGGTAAATAAAATATTCCTCAAATTTTAAATAAAAAATTAAAGATTAATAAAATTGATTTTATTATTATTTTTTTATTTATTTTATTAAACATTAACACCGTGATGTATTTTTGTAGTATATTTTAAACACTTTAATTCAAAGAATAAGGTAATGTGGCTTTCACAAATCTAAATAAATTATAATAGTATAATTTTATCTATAGATACATTAGATTATATATTTATTTTTTTATAAAATTTATTGAAACCTAATAAAAATTAAAAAGTTGCTCGTCATCCTTTATGTCTTTCACTTAACTGTAACAAATTTCTTTTCTCCAAATCTGAATGTTAAGTCATTTCCTTTAAAATATATTCTTCTTCACTTCTACTTACCGCCTAGTAAAACATTTCTCCTTTTCTTTAATACTTCAAATGCAGGTATTTTCTTATATATGTGTTTAATAAACACACTCATAGTTAAAGGGTTGAAAATTATTTAACTTGATAGTACTTACTCTCCCCCTTAAAATTGAATAAATGTTAGGAGATGTTTTTGATAATAAGTCCATTGAAATGTAATTCTGCAATATTCTTTGTTAAATATATATTTAAAAAAATATTATCCTAAATTTATTCGGCCGAATATCTGTTTAGCATTGGGCAAGAGAACAAAATTGCTCTTGCATCATAATATCATAATTGCAGGCTTTACAATGATAAATGAGATGTAAAGTTATTAAATATATTTACGTACTATGTACCTTAAAACTGAGTAAAAGTTTGGAGATTTTTTTTGGATGAAAAATGCAATGAAATATAATTCTGAAATATTTTTGTTTTATTATTTAATAGTACCTATATTAAAAAAAATATTATAAATTGAAAATATTCAGTCTAATATCTGCTTAGTATTCGGCCAGCTGAATATTTGGCAAGGGGCCGAATACCGAATAGTTGCCGAATATTCGTTACATCCCTACTCGCCACCTCTCTGATCTGGTATTAGCAATGCTTCTATTTGTTCCGAGAGTTTCCATTGACCTCGAAGCGGTTAGTTCGGTCTGATCACGTATGCAAGTGCAGGGAACGCTCTCCAATAGATAAGTTGACTATCATAATTAGAACTTCGAAAAATAAGTTAAAAATTATAAAAATCATAAAAAAATAAACATTAAAAAAACCCTTAAAATAAAAACACAAAAAAGCAAAATAGAACGAAAAATCCAATTAGAATGAAAGCAAAATGGAAGAAAATTGTAAAAGAACCAAATGGCGATTCTCCTCAGAAGCCAAACGCCATTGTAGCTCTGAAGCAGGACATATCATAAGATGGCCGAAATTATCCCTTCAGAGCAATATTCGACTATTTTGAAAGAATTAAGCAAGTAAAGACAAGCTGAAGACGAATCGGATACATCAGATCTCTTGACTGAGTACAGCGAGCAAGAAACCGAATCTGAGACTGACGTAGAAGAACAATCCGGTCAACGAAGGGGACAGCGACTCAAATTCGGACACAAATGTGTGTATCATCCATCCATTCAACCTCTAATCTTATTATACTGCAAAAAATAAAGTTGTCTATAACTAAATAAGCATAGAATTGGAAAAAATGGGATGGCGCATAAAGTGCGCCAACCTGATTCGAGTGTTCCACGTAAGTAACCTGTCCATCGAGGGTTAACGACAGTTTTCTATATGTAGAATAAAAAAAAAATTTTCTTGTGCTCAAATTTCTGCAGTTCTAAAACAATCGATCAAGACAAAAAATACCCAAAACAATGTAAGGCATTATCAGTTTATTTTTTCATGAATATTCGTATATTCGCCAGTGCTTAATCTCCATAACCTAAATTTGTGTCCAAACGTTACAAGCGCATTTAAAATAGCTCTCACTAATATTTTAAAAAGTGATGGTAAAAATTGATTCATAAAAATTATTAATAAAATTGATTTTAAGGAAACGTAAAAACGGCCGATTTCTTATTTTGAATTTTCGCCCATGGAAGTGTGGTTCATATCAAAAATATATCATATCTGATAGTTTGCAGCAAAAATAAGGTCTCGGTATCGTTTATAAGATAGATTAAGATGGAAAGCCGTTGGTACACTTAAGCGGACGTCGCTCAAAATTTATGAGCGTTTCGAAAGGTGGTATCCAGGTTATGGAACCAATTCCATCCTACAGGTACTATCACCAGAAAAGCCATCCTAAGATGTCCAAGAGCTACAACACGGCGCATACTATCTACAGACTCCTGGGTGTATTCCTAGGGTTGCCATAATTTTTTAGCTGAAACCCGCAGCCGCCGAGGGGGCGAAGTTGAAGGGCAATTAAATTTCAGGTACTTCCAAAACCTTCCTACCAACTACCCTCTTTCATAACACTAGCACTAGAGATCTAGGAAGTGAAAAAAATTTCAGACGTCATAGTGCAAAGTTGCAGTTTTTATTAATTTTTGGTAATTCAAAATTATATTAATGAAAAACAGAATTAAAACAAAACTGCCCAAACTTTTAATTTTCAGTTTGAAAAGGGCCTGCATAAGGAGGCTCATCTACTTTCTCATCAACAATGGATGTAAACAGTGTAAATAATGAATCTTCTTTTCATTAGCGGAATGCCGTCGGCCTTGACGAATACGTCAGGTTTTCGCTATTACAACCAAATTTCTCTCTCGCGGCATTCACTGGTGTAAATTCTGACACTAGTCCGGACGTGAGCTTGCAATCCGGATGTATGGCAATCCTATGTGTTCCTCTCTTTATTTTGTCGGTGGTATTTCTCTGCATGTCTTTGATACCACACAGCGGTATAGGAACGGGTTTTTGATCATTTTATGAGGCTTTTCCCGGGGGACTGTTGAATGCGTTTTTATTTTTATGGACAACAACCGGAGTTTATGGCTGATTATCTGGAGCAATACGGTATTGGTTTCGTTCTTTCGGCTCTTAATCCCAAAGAGCATGTTTGGAATTCTGAAGGAAAAACCATTGCATGATGTCAACCCCTCCCGAGGATTAAAACATTCGTTGTTAGAAAGATGAGATTCATATATACAAACTTTGAACAACAACTTCTTTTTCAGCATTAAAACCCGCTGTAAGGCTTGCAAAACTATGAAGGGTGGACACACTCTTTTTCTCAGTCGGACGATTTTTAAAATTTTCAGGTTTCATGTTCTGACCATTTTTCGTTTTATTTCCATATTTGAAAAAGATATAATACTTTTCATTATATTATTTGACTCCTAGTTGTCTCATAGTATTGGGGACGAGTGTACAAAATTTTATTCCAATACGATTATTCTTATTCGCGATATCACTTTTCGTTTTTCTAACTTAGCTTTTGGACTCCAGTGTATTATATTTTCGAAAGCACTTAAGTCACGTTAGAGTATCGTCACTCCCGATAAAATTTTCAAACAATACAATTACATAAAAAAATATGAAACCTGATGCGAAGTATTTTATCACATTAAGAAGTGCTCATTTATTAAGTGTTCAAGATAAGATAAGAGGTTTAGGAACTCAGGGAACTTGTCGAATTTCGATAACTTTGATTTAAGGAAAATATATAACAATGGCTGGGGGGAGGATATGTTGATAGCTCATTGTCTTAAAATATTAATCTAAAAGTCAATTCAAGTTATTTTGTCAACAGAATCAAAGTTCAAGAAACCGATTCTTATCCACTTCGTGATCAATAAAAATGCATTCTGCGAGAGTCAAACATTATTTACTGTTCCTAGTTTTTCGATGGAAGGAATTAAGATTGTAGCGTTTGCGTTTATCCTGTGCGGATTCCAGTTGGGTAAGTAAATATAAGTTGAATATATATATTAAAAGCATAATACTGTGATTTTTAAAAATTAGTTCTTTCAAAAGGATTTTAAATGATAATTCGTTTAATTGACGAATGAGAAGAATCACGACTGTTCTATACTAGATTTTTTATTATATTTCGAAACAGCATGTACCTTACAATGTATCATCAATTATGACATTGTAATTGTGTTATGCATTTATGCTTTGTCGTTTAGTGTAAGTAGGGATATTCGAGAAATATTTAATATTTCCTTTTCTAATAACAGTTTTCCTGTATACCATTTTGATTTTGTAGTTTAAATTTTGTCAGTTGATACAATATTATCCAGATGAAATGATTTTAAGGTAACTGAATATTCAAAATATTATGTATTCAATAATGCCAGTTATCGTTATAATGATTTTTTAGTTTCACAATGTTTTGAATATTTATTTTTAATTGCAGCATGCAATATGCTGACAACTGCTTTTAAATAAACTAAAAAACATCAGATCTGTCTTATATTTGTCTTGGACTTGAGTGGCACCCAGCATGATAAAATAATCTTTTAAAGAGTTTCACATCTCAGTGATTTATCATGTATTAAGGAAATTTACCTCTTGCAATTAACGGATTTTTAATAAAATTTTATACAAATAAAATTTGGGAGTAAGGACCACACCGAAAATTTCCTAAAGCTCATTACGTTATCGTGTTCACATACTCACGGACACAAATAATTACAAAAATATCTTTGCTGATTCGAGGAGATCTAAAAAGTTGAAATACTTTAAAATATGGAGGCCAAATTTTTCATTGATTACAGTGCTTTATGCATATTTCGTTAATGATAATGTAAAAACAAAAACTATTTTTTGTTTTCAAAGTCATTTTATTTAAGTAAATTATTTTATTTAAGTAAATAAAATGACTTTACTTGAGAAACTTATTAAAAACTATCTCAAGTGAAATAAAATGAAGTAAGGAATCCTTGCATAAAGAAATGAGTAATTTGTACTACATCCTAAACAATTAAAAAAAGCGTTTGAATTTTTCGTATAACTACAATAATTATTAATACGAACAGCATTTTTATTAAATATATGAATTAATATACTAACATATGAACTTATAAATTCCTGAACAACTGCTTTGTTGGCTTTTAGGTTGCATGTATTTTGAAACTCTGTAAATATGCAACATGCGCTGAATTTTTTCTTTTAGGTAGATTCCTTAAGAAATCTACCTATTGCAATGGTTCTCATGACACGACTTTCGGAAAATTTCTGCAGATCCTCACCGATCAAGACTCCTAGAACCCCAAACCACCCTATATATATATACACAAACATGAACAAAACCAGAAACAAATGCAATAACAGTTAAGAAAATACTTAAAATGAAGAAGTGCAATTTCAAAAGAAGTAAACTTTAGGATAATTTTAGGAAATGGACAAAATTTGTTAAACATAGAATCTGAAAAAGATTTAATTGTGAGAAAAAATAGATTCTATAAATGATTTAAATATGAGGAAAAAAAACTTCACAAATGCGGTGAATGCGCCAATGCAACAGTACAACCGAAAAGTGAGAAATATTAATAAAAGAAAACATTAAAACCACGTTGTAAAAGAAAAACCAAAACAATAAAAAAGAACAAGACGCCAACGTCCGGGACGCGTCATCAGCAAGGGAAATCCCGAACGGGCGTAAACATAAAATTCGGTATTTTCTGAACACAAAACTCTAGCAATAAAGCCAAAAAGAGTTTGCTTCCCCGGAACACTGAACAAAAACCAAAGTTTGAAACAAAACAAAAAGCCTAAGTCCAATTGAAAAAATTAAATAAAATGAAATAAAAGCCCAAGTCCATTAGGAACAAAACATATTAAACCGAACCCCGAAACCAACAAAGCAAAACAAAAATCGCGTGTTTCTGAATTTGAATCCATGGTCTCTTTATTTGTGGATTTTTGGGTGAGTTTTGACACCTTTTTCTTCGTTTTTATTTTGCTTTGTTGTTTTCGGGGTTGGGTTTAATATGTTTTGTTTCTAATGGACTTGGGCTTTTATTTTATTTTATTTTTTTCAAGTGGACTTGGGCTTTTTGCTTTGTTTCAAACTTTGGTTTTTTCGTGTTCCGAAAACTTTATTGCTAGAGTTTTGTGTTCAGAAAACACCGAATTTTATGTTTACGCCCGTTCGTGATTTCCTTTGCTGAAGACGCGTCCCGGACGTTGGCGTCTTGTTCCTTTTTATTGTTTTTGTTTTTCTTTTACAACGTGTTTTTAATGTTTTCTTTTATTACATATATAACGCTTTTTCCCATGTTATCTTGTGAACACGATAACTGGAGTAATTTTGATTTCAATTTAACCAGCATGGGATATGTTGTAAGGACAGTAAAAATCGCGGTCGAGTTCGTAGATGGGCTATCCGCTCAAGTGGGAAATGGTGGGGTGGGGTTGGGAATTTTCATTTCCTCATAATTTCTTTACAATTGAAAATAGAAAGAAAATTCCCATTAGGCGAATTATTGCCTTATCATATCGAACAATTTTTGTACTTAAACTTTCTCGATATCTACAATTGTTTAGAAGTTATGAGATGAAATGTGATTTTCCCTCCCTTCCCTTCCTCTCCCCCTAACTTAAAGTACGTTTTAACCTATGCATGTCACCTCTTGTTGGAAAGTTCTCGTCATTCGCAGTCTCTTCCACCCGCTTTTATTCTTGCAGCTCTAATTCTTATGAGAATAGAGGGCGAAATGTTCTTTTCCTTGTTATGGTTAGTAGAGACGTATATATATAACGCTTTTGACCATGTTATCTTGTGAACACGATAACTAGAGTAATTTTGATTACATTTTAACTGGCGAGGGATATGTTGTAAGGTCGGTGAAAATATCGGCCGAGTTTGTAGATGGGCTAACCAACTAAAAGGGGGTTGAAATGGTGGGTGGGGGGGCTGAAAATTTCATTTTCCCTTAATTCCTTTACGATTGAAGATAGAAGAAAACTCAAAATAGGCAAATTATTGCCTCTTCATAACATTCATTTTTTTCTGATCTGAAATGTTTTAATTAAAATGAGAATATCAATTGAACTGGACGATTTTTAAAAAGCCGTTTTTTCATACATTATTATTTGCTATATAGGTACTTCAAATTTTTTTAGCAGTTACTAAAGTAAATAAAAGTTTTTAATGAATATTTTGAAACAATTAAGTTAACTATTTAATTTTTCATTAATTTAAAGTGTGAAAATAATTCAATAGTTGTTCCCGATATAAATTGTTAATCGTCTACTTTTAAAATTTTCTTTAGCATTCTTCCTTCTGGAAACAGTTCTTCGTATTATTCTTGTTCTTCAACAAGAATATTGTTACGAATTCAGTTTAAAATTAATTTTGAAAAAGTATTAAAATGTGAGAAACAAATTCATGGAAATGAAAGATATCGCGGAAAAACGCCGGCTTAATTTTTAATTAAGTGAAATTTAAAGCAACTTTTAGGCTTTGAAAAGTTGAAGGCAAACTTTCTCTTGTCTTAAATAAAAAGTGTGCAAAGTCTGGTTGAAATCAGTCTAGTGGTTTAGGAGGAGATGTGGAGCATACATACATAGCCACAATGACTTTTATTTAAATTAAGATAATTATTAGATAAATATAAGATTAAGATTGCTGGCAAATAGTATGAACCACAAAAAAAAGTTTTTAGTGAAGATTTTGTCACAATTAATTATTTAATTTTAATTAAGTAAATAGTAAATTTTAATTAATCAAACACTTAATTTTATTGGTTAATTTGATAATTAGTTAATTTGACAGATTACTTTAATTTATTTAACTAAGCATGGTGGGACCAAGATTTGTTTAATAAATTCAATATAAAATAGCGAAAAAGATAGATATTTAAATAAAAGTTCCCTTTATCCTTTTTGATATTGAAAAATATCTCCTTAATTTTAAAATTGTTTTGGGATTTTCTGCCTGAGTATTTGGTTTTAAACGTCAATGGAGATTTAAATTTATTGTTCAAATTAGATGCATTTATATCCTATGCTTTAAACACACATATTAAATTTGCCATTCACAATGTTTAATAATTTTTCCGTCCGTCCCCGTCTGTTTAATCCAGCTAACATGCTGTTGGACGTAAAAGGTGGCGCACCATTTTAATATTGAAATCAAATGCATATTTTGTATGAGGAATGAGAAAGCGAAATTGGCGCCGGAAACGTGCAATTGCATCTTAGATGACACGGATAGTTACTTGACTCCATTAAAGGGGTTCATGTAGACAATGAACAGAAATGTGGTAGGCTACTAAAAGAACTATCTAAATAATAATGTCTATCATAATTTGAAGTTTACAATTACTTTGTTAAGGGAACCATGGATATCAAGTTATCCATAAGAGATTCAAATGAAATTATTTTATCGAGGAACGAGCTATTAGCTGAAGGCGTCTGGTTGGTTTAGTCAGATAATGAGAAAAATAGATAATATACCCCGTTTTCTACGTACTATGAACAAAATCACAACTTGACGTTTTATTACGTTTACGATTACGTTTTATTTTGAAAGTTGGGAGTTTAATTTTTGTGGTTGTAAGTGCGGATGATCGTAAGACGAGGAGAATTTGTACTCAAATTTTGACGTTGATACCAAGGTTATTTGTTGATACTGGTAGGTAGAAGGTTACTAGTGATAAATAGCCTTACGAAGAACGTAAGAATCGAGATGGGTTCTACGCATGCACCCTTAGTTTTTATGATTTGTATTATTCTGAGCCAGCATGACGAACATATATTTTGCATGGGCATTGCGCACCACACAAACGCTTGAGAATTGATGAATACTATACTTTAGTAACATATTGTTCTGTAGCCGAATTCTCATTTGCATTTATGGTCAACACCTTTGATCTTTTCCTTTATTTTTCCAGATACTGTTCAGTGCCAGAGTTGTAAAATAGAAAGAAATGTAACTGGAAGGATTGTAGTAAACGAAAAAGTTGTCAGTAAACATGAATGTTGGACAATTCCAGTTCCATTAGGCCATTTTATCCATCTACAGCTCAGCGATATGCGGTCGGATGTGAGTATTTTGTGAAATTTATGTGCTAATTGTGAAAGATATACCATTACTACCTGAAATATTAAAATCTAAAATTCCAAATATTAGAATGAAGAAAAAAAATAAATGTCTTTAACCCCAAACAATGGTTGTAACTTCTTCTTAAGTATTGATATTTATTGAGCTATCCTGCGAAACGCCACTTATTCCTTAGGCTTCTTTTAACCCTCAAAGCGGCGTAAACGTATTTTTTCGTCTTTCATCTTCAGTTCAAAAGCGGATAGCATGTATTCATATTTATATTTTCTTAAACAAACATGGATAAAGTATTCTTAAGATTTCAGATATATAATTAAATACAAGAAGATCGATTCATTTACCTTAAAATCTAAGTTTTCTAGCCTGATAGCTAAAAGTTCAAAATAATTTGGGGCTCAGAGGGTTAAACTCTTCATTTAAAGCAACACAATTACAAAGATTTCGGGAAATTTTACGCATGTGAAGCGAACTTAACGAATAAAGATTCATAATGGAAATTTTCGAAGATATCATACCAAATTAATTTAGTTTCACTGTTTTGCACTCAGTTTTGTACTTTCCCTTTGTAAGGTTTGTTAAAAATAACTAGGGGGAAATCTCTAAGAAATTAGACTGTCACAGGAAAAGCAATAAATTTCAGCTGTTTTAAGTTTCGAAGTACGCGTTTTTACATTATCTGCTTTGACGTAGTCAAAGATCAGTTGCCATCCAAATCCATTTAATATTTATTTTTGAAGAAAGATGTACTAATACATCAACCATGCTTGTTGTCTTTGAATCCATGAAAATTGGAAGTATTACACATTGATGGCGTTAACTTCTACTTTTTTCTAAATGGAGAGCACTCTTGTTCTCCATGCACTCCTGTTAAAATTAAATTGATTTTTTTTACACTTAAAAAGTTCTTATTTGTCAGTTTATATCGAACTAATGCATTTTCTCTCTAATTTGAATTTAATTGTTTTATTCTTAAAATGAATTAGTATTAATTGAAACAATATTTATTACTTTCAGCGTTCTTGTGAAGTCGACTACGTGAGGATCAACATTGCAGGAAAGAGTGACGTATACAAATTTTGTAGTTCAGATAGCAACAAAAATTCCATCACAGCTTTGGGTAATGTTACCGTGACCCATCATGCCTCAGGGAGTATCTTTTCATCATACTATACCGCTTTTACATTAGAATATACCATCAGTAAGTAATATTTTATTGATTAAGCAAAATAGTTTTTAAAAAACCATTAATTAATTTTATGAAATTCGGATTTATAAATATATAAATGCTGGAAATGAAATTTTAATTCTTAATGGGCTAAGGAGAACGAAAAATTGTTAAGTTGTATCACTGTTCTTTCAGGATAAAGTGTCAACTTAGGTTTTCCCTCGAAAACATTCTTCTAAAAAAACTCAATTTTCAGGTGTAAAGGAAACGCTGCAATCTTTGCGTTGCATCAGTTTGCCATCAGTTAGCAGCTCATATGAATTTTATCTCCCACACGAAGTGTACATAAAGAAAGTTGTGATCGTCAAAAAATTCCACCTGAATATTTGAATAATCGCCACATTTTAGAAGACGATAACTCTAAAACCGAGTATTCTGGAGGCATGAGATCTTTGCACAAACACTTTTAGACTCTGTTGACCTTGTTTAGATTTTGGAGCAAATCTATCTACTATAACTTGTGCTTTTCCAAAATGCACAAAGCCAGTATTGTTCCTCAGGGTCCTCATGTTGAATAAATATCCTTATTTATATAATTCTTACAAAAATTTAAACAACTTACACACCTTATCTTCCAATGGTTTGACAAGGATTTAAAAAGAGGAAAATAAATTTTCCGTTTTCTCTGCCAGGAACACAGTTTTATGCTGATGATTTTTCGAATTTTTCTACTCACAATCAAAAGGTTAATTCTCTAGATTTACCGGTCTTTTTCTTCCTTATGATTTAAAACATAGTTTTTTGAAGTTTAAAGAGCCATTAAAATTGCTGTCCTTGTTATGTGTATGCATTGATATGCTAAAACTACATCCATATCTTCTTCCAGGGACTATCGAATGCCTAAACAAGAACAGCTTCAAATGCGACAACAATTCATGTGTACCGGAGGAAAAAGTCTGTGACGGAGTGAAAGACTGCAAAAATGAAGCAGACGAAATTGGATGTGGTATGGAAGATATTTGCCATTTAATAATTTCATTGGCACTTTTCCGGGTGAAGCTAAATAATTTGAGAATATATTTATGCAACTGCAATTCATTGCCCCGCAGACTATTTATAATGTAACAGTTAAATTTCGAACAATGCAACGTTTCTTTAGCAATGCTTGCAAAAACAGGATTATCTCTAAATATATATTTTCTAGGTGGATCCTAATTGTATAACTGAGTCCAGTTATTCTGTTTTATGATTGTGTTTATAGTCATGAAATGTTATTTTATGAATAATTATATTGTTCACGATTTCGAAGAATATTACTCATGCTGTATCACAGATGATTAATTCATCAAATAGTAGAAAATACAATTATTTTTGCTTTAAAAATGTTGCTAAATGTAAATAAAAAGAAAACCACCGGGAGTATTTTATCCTCGAAATCATTGTATACTTCCGAAAAACGTCACATTTTCATTCAATAAATACTCATTTTGGAGTAGTGATTATTCCCTTTCACACGTTTGATCCTAAATTCGACACAGATCTGCAATTTCGGTCTAAGAATCATATCTTAAAAATCATGCATTTATCTTGTTATATTTTTGAGTTTTCGCGTACACAATGAAACCAACAGAAATACTGACAGAAGCTGATGAAGTCATTGATGGATTTGGTCGAAATGATACACGTATTCAATTCTGATGACAAAATAATATTATTCTATTGACGACAGTCTTTTATTAAGATAATTTATCTCTAATTTTAATATTTTTTTAAATAAGTTCCTACATATTATTAGTTACATTATATTCTTTTGTTGCAATAAAATGCAGTTCAATTTCATTGCTTCGTTTTCATTCAGCTTCTTCTCATTATTTGCATTATTGCAAATTTTTAAAGTCCGTTGACATAAATAAATTAACACTATGGATATAATGGGATAACCAGCTGGTCGCCGAAGGCAGCTGATTATTAATTAATGAAAAATATAACTACAATTCAATTTATTTTTATTTCAGAAACGGGAGTGCTGTCTGTCAAAGGAGTTCCTGAGACTAGAGAGAATGCCGTTACCTGGTTAAAACAGAAAAGAACGGCTGCCTGGGGATGGAGGGAGAACACCCCTCGAGCCGTCGTAGCCCTCTACTTGGCATCGGCGGCTAATTTCAATGGGACTGTCCTTGAGGAAGAATTAATGGCAAAACAGACTGAGCTCAAGACTGCAGTTGCTCTACTGAGGTAAAAAGAAAGCCGCTCTCCTGATTGTTCTATTTTGCATCTCTGATGAAATTTTACCATTATTTCAAATAATAGCACGTAAAACGTTTGCGTCACAGCTCTTATGATTATTCAAGAACATCGGAACCATTAATATATGGCCCGATCATGCTTGAAATGTGCTTTACAATGTATCTTCCCATCCATAAATACAATTATTTACTGCATGATTACCAATATTAAGCGCTTTCCGGATTTTGAATAACAAAGGACCTTCAATAGGTAGTACAATTTCCCTATCGTTTTGTAGGGCAATTGTACACATGCGTCAAATTGCAAGACTTTATATACATACATGAGTATTCAAACTTAGCAAAGAACTCATTGTAATGAAAAGGCAAGCGATATTTATTTTTCATTCAGCATGGGAAAAGAAACATGTTCATGTTCTACTTTAGCCTGAGCATTAGTTTGCTGTTAAGTGTAAACATCAAACATATGTCGATGAAAATAATTGAATGGTAGACACAGTAGATAATATTTGATAATTGCTATCAAAAAATACTTCTGTAAATTTACATGAACATGCATTGCGATGTTACGGTTACGATGAAGGTTGGAGAATTTATAACTTTTTTTAAACAGGTGTTCTGAATTGCAAGGTAAGTCAGGAGTAACAGTAAATATGAATACTTAATACTCTGAGAAAACGCTACTAGATATTCACATAAGAAAATGCTTTGGATGCTTCTAATATCAGTTCTTTTAAAGATCGTACATTTGGAAAGAATACAAATTTTAAATAATGTTTGTTTATATTTCAAGTTTAAATTAAACATGTTTACGTTTGATGCAGGCCATCTCTTACAAACAGCGAATTAAGTATGTTCGTCAATGCCCTTCTGGTCACCTGTCACAGCCCTCGACAGTTCTACGGCAATAACTTGGTGAAACGCCTCAAGGGGCAAGTGGAGGAATCTGGGAACTTCACGCATCCCCTGGCTTACTTGGCTCTCTGCAATGCCAACGAATCGTGGCCTCTCAGAGCTTCCTCAGATCTCAATAGTATTCTGAGTAGCAATTCTGAATATCCATTTGTCAAAGGTAGTTCCATTTTAGCAAATCAAACTTTTATCTTCCTGTGTTCATAAATAAAATGTAGATATTCTTTTTATTTCTAACTCATTATTTTCATTTTATGTTTTCGAAAGAGTTTTTTGAATATTTTAATACAGGAATAGAAATAAAGATCATACATATATAGCTAAAAGTAAGTAAAGAAGGTAATAAAAGCAATCCTAGAGTAATTCGAAAGTAACGAAAAGCAACAAACAAATAAACAAGGAATCCATTCTAGTTCACTTTTTCAAGGGCTAAGAACTATTCGAAATGGATTCAAAAGAATATTTCGGAAATTTTCTGTAAGAAGCAAGCATTAAGCTAAACAAAGCTTCTCATACAGGAATGTTATAGTTATACTAATGCATTTTAAATAATGAAGTCTCAATTTGTAAGGACCACAAAAGAAAATTCTGAACTTATTTTTATAAAGTTACAGTGTTTTAAAAAAATTGAGAGTTTTTCCACTTTACTTGTTGCATACCATGCTACTGCTAACCTCATTCAAAACTGATTTTGTGTAAGTAACATTCAACCAAATGTTTCCGAATGACATAAAAATATTTTATAAAGATGTCCAAAACTACATTTCCTATTGTAGGATTGTTAAGGATGATTTTTTTATTTAGTAATGTCCATCTTTTCCTGCAATGAATTTGGAAACTTTTATCTTAGGAATATGATTTTCAAACCATTTTAAAATTCCGAAAATTGTTTGCTCAACGATGCCATTTTATGACCAAGCTAATTTTTCCTCTATATTCTTAAAGATATAATTTTAATTGTAGTCACTATAACGCGTACAGAAATTCGTGTACACGTGATTTAATAACGATCGTTAACGTGAGAAAAGAATCTAAAATTTTGGCGTACAGAGTGCACGTTAAATTTTATCCATTTGTGTTTACCATGCAGTTTTCTCGTTGTCGGATTTGGTCCAAAATTTTATATAGGTCTTTTGTATAATGACTAGGTATCAAATTTAATACAATATACCCCCTATATTATACTCAAAGTTCTTTAATCTTTGAGTTATCGTGTTAACATACACAAGGAGAGACAATCGGACAGACATAATCCCAAATATGACTTTTTAAATGTTGATGGAGTTTACTGGCGCAAAAACCATTGTTCATTACGCTGTGCCAAACATATGGTGCGAGATCAAGTATCAGTTTAAGAGATTGTTAAAAAACTGTCACACGTCATGACTTTTAAAATTGTGAAGATTGTAAAAAACAAGGCTTTGGAAGGAAACAATTTAAAAAAGTGAAAATAAAAATTCAGATGAAATAGTAAAAACGAGTCATTTTTTAAAATGTAAAAAGTTGTGGGTGAGGAACTTCATGAAGAATATCTTTAAGAGTGATACAAGAAGAATGAAAACAGCGGATGCGTTGACGATTAAATTGTTGGCATTCGGTGAGAATGTGTAGAACCGTCATTGGGCATTGGCATCCTGCACAAAGAGGGTCGGGTTCCCCCAATAACAGATGTCTATTCGTAAATCTTCGACTGAAGAAACCGTGGAGATTTATTAAACTGTTCAGGTCGGTATTTTTTGAGGATAACATCAATTCCTCTTTACATAGTTTGTATAACAGAAAGTATGACTAATCATCACCTGACCAATCAGGACAAATATTAAGCTGTGTAAGCATCTCTTTGAACTTCTGTTGCACATCACACGACTTATGATATTTTCTATAATGTTTTTTCTTCCATTTCTTCGAATTTTTCTTATTAATGATGAAATTTGTTTTTATTTTGTTCTTCTATTTCTTTACTAGCTAGGTAGACATAATTTCCTTTTAAAAGTTTCTTTGGGTGTAAGGGAGATTTAAAACGCGGTATTTTGTGTCGACTGCATTATTTTTTTTGTTTTTAATACTTCGTATGCAATTAAATAATACAAAAACGAGAAAAAGGTTTTTTTCCGCAGTGTTTGGCATGAATTTTCTGGTATCGTCTTTTATTTTATTAGAATACTCTTTTGATCTCATTACTTAGTGTCATTAATTGTATATCTAATAGGTAATTTCTCCAATTCTATAAGTTTGATTCTACAAAAAACTGATAGTTGAGAAAATTGATAAAAAACATCAAGTTTCCAAATCGAAGTTTGTTTAGTTTTTAAAGATGACAATATTTTAAATAGAATGTCCATGTTTACAATATAATATGTGGCAACATTAAAATTAGTTAGAAGGAAATTTTATCAGCAAACAGGATTAAAATTTTATTTTTTGATATTTTTTCCATTTTTATTTTATATTTTTGCCGATATAGAAGACGAATTGCTCTGAGTGTTTGTAACATGATACTTCTGATTAAAAAAAATCCATTTGAACTCATAATCATCGTCAACTTGCATTTTTCTGAATGCGATTCATCAATGTTATAAGATCATGTTCGCATCATAAAAAAAGCAAGTACCTGTTCTCTGAAGTCTTTTCAAAGTTCTTTGGGGCTTTATAGCATATGCTAATCGGCTGTAAAACATGGCTTTTTCTGGCTTTGATGGCTGCCGGGGTCAATTGTCGCAAATTCAAAATTCTTCTGCAGTAAAAATATTTGGTTATTGGAAAAAAAAAAAAAAACAGAAGATTCACAGCTATATAATCCTTGTTGTTACATATATATTTTTTAAATATATTTATTCATGCCCAATATTGGAATGAAATCCTGATATTTATATATATCCAATTATATAATAAATTGCAGATCTTCAAGCAATGGCTATTACGTCTTTATCGTGTGAGGCGAATCGAAGCAGAAGCTTCGACTATCTGTTCAATCACACTACACGGACATTATACAAGAACACGATCCAGCATTTCAAAAAGCTTCAAGCTCTTGACGGGAGTTTCGGAAACGTTTATACCACGGCTTTAATAACGCAAGTAAGATATGTAGAAAAATTATGTCTCTATAAATTTTAGAATAAGACATTGGAACTTCAAAATTTATTAAAAATATTTCTGTATATTCATAATTTGTATTTCGACTTTCATCAGTTTAGCGAGGTGGCAAAAAATTTGATTGAAAAATTTCGAGAATATGTAGTACTTCTTGCTCCAGATCGCTCAACTTCTTAGTTATCACGCAGAGGGGGGTGACATTTCTTTTAAGGCCGATAGATGGCATTACTTGAGAGTATTGAACTCAGGAGTGCCTACGACCTTCGGGGTGACCGGTCATCGCAATCGAGGGGGGACAGAGAGATTTTGGGAGAGAAAGGAGCGAGGTGGTATTTCGGTTGCTCTGCGCGATAGCTATTTTAGTATTCTATTTCTCGTTGAGGAGGATAGAACCACAACAGAGAACTGTGGACAGAATTACATGTAATATATATATTTCTCATTGAGATGAATAATAAACTATTTGTGGAATATTGCATAACATTGAAGGAAGCCCGAATAAATGATTTAGCTTGCAACCCAGATTTTTCATTTGAAACGAACCATCGAACACCACAGAACAGTTAAAAAATCATATTTCACTTTAGGGCACAAATAGGTCTTTTATCAGCCTGTCAGACTTCCAAGCTGCAACTTCTACATCAGGGGTGGGCATCCTTTTTAAAATCATAAATTTCGGCAGTTGGGAAAATGGCCGCAAGAGCAAAATCTTAAGGGTTATTGCTCTATAATTATTATTATATTACAGACATTTATATATTTCAATGTCAATTATAAATAACTGGTAAGGCCGTGTAAGAAACGTCGCAGGTTCCTCATCCCTATGCTAGATGGTGTCCAGAAGGCATTTTCATTTACTTTGCGTTTAAAGTAAAACAATAAATGAAATGAAATTTATGAAAAATCCCTGCGTTAGGTATTTTCATTTCGCGATTTTTTTTCAAAAGAATTATGATTATCTCGAAAAATCATAATGTGAAAGTCTCTTTTTAATCATTTTAGGACTGGGACAATCTTATTTTTCTTATTAATTCTAAGTAACCTGGAAAACATATAACCCGTTTCAGATCAATGGCATATACATATTACGATTAATGTGATTAATCGGTTATTATGAATAATAACCAATTAATCACACTATCCGTAACATATACACGTTGATATTTCTGTCAATAATAGTAAGTGTAAGGCCTCTATTAGACGCACGCAATTAGTTGCGCAACTGATCGCTCCCGTGAGTTGCTGAGCATTGGATCCAGTGGGACCTATAAGCCAACGGCGATCAGTGGTGAAACTGAGTAATTGGTTGTTTTGTTGCTCCGTCATCTAAGTCAACAACTGCTCAAGTGATTGGATTTTATAGTAAATGTAACTTATTAGCCTCGGACTACTAGTGGTAATGTAACTGTGCTCGCCTATGAAACTTTCCTTAAACACCTTCTCTCGCCTCCACAATCCTTCAGCAACTTGTTAGCAGTGTCTGCTTTGCTTGTTTTTTCCATGAACATACAATTAGGGAAGAAACAAGAATAACAAATGAAAAAATAAAAAAAAAATAAAGTGGTGTTAATACCGAAAACGATTTATTTCCATCCGTACGTATATCCTGAAACAATAGTATAATCTTCTAGTCGGTCAAGGGACGAACAGGACGTTTTTCCATTTTTTTAAAAAAGAATATCAGGGAGAAGAAGTTCTTCACAAGACGCCATTGTCTCAAATGACTACACTTGGTATGAATTCAGCAGTTATTCGAAAATTGCGCAATCAGTTGAGAGGTTCTTAACCCTTTACTGCGGGTGTGGTTTATAAACCACATATATAAGAAAGCACACTCAGTTAAAGGGTTAGACCCTTCGAAAACTTCTGTCGCAACTAGTTCACAAGTGATTCCTCTCACTAAGGGCTATTAATGCGCTGAAAGTTAAAAAATTATCTATATATTTAAAATAATTGGAAAAACCAGAGGAACAGTCACCCCATCCCAAACCATTGAACCAATTTGGACAATTTTTATTTCATATGAAAGCTTATGAGTACTAAATATGTCATGAAATGTCGCCTGCAACTCTCCACTCTACATTTTAAAGATATATCGCAAAATAAAACTTGGGAAAAGTCCCTCTGCCTCCAAAACCGCCAATTCGCCAATTTATTTCTCCAAGTTACAAGCATAGCGTCAGACTATTAATATTACGAGTGGACAGTTGTTTGCCGAAGGCGGTTAGTACATATTGGAAAAAAAGTATGAATAAGGAAGTTTTGACCTGACTCACACTCTAAGAAGACTCACTGAATTGCCGACTTTTTAAATGAATAAAATGTATCCAAACAAAACAATTTAATCACTTTCTTTACGTTAAAAATTTTATTCCTGAAGAGTTTAGCGGATTTTGAACTTGTCGATTTAAGTCTACTGTTGATAAAGATCTAGTTTTGTGCTAAAATTTACATGTATTGTAATATTGCTCGAAATACCAGAAAGGTATGTTTTTGAAAACACATACCAACGGTAGCTGTCGAATATAAGAAATATGGGTATTTTCGATTTTCCGTATAATTCTCAGCGATACAATCTGTGCTAATTTACCTCTTTCTTCTTCATATGAACAGATTTCTTTCCACATTATGATAATTTATTTCAGAGGCCAAATATTTGATTATTGAATTCTAAACTTGGGTGAATGATTTTTAAGTGACCATGATGACTTTAAAGTTACGAAGGAATACTATGGTATCTAACAGAGAAGGACCACAGTGATTTGAATTTATAAATGAAAATCCATCTAGATATTAATATAACTTTACTCAGAGCATACCAAATCATAATGGATGTAGCTACATGCAAATGATAAAACCAGATATGAGTTTGACAGATGAACATTAATTGTTATTCTCTTTTTAAGACAATGTTTTTAAAGGTTTCTTGTTTTAACTAAATGCAATAAATTCCTCTAAATGTATTGCTATATTAAGAATACAAGAATGGGCAAAGAAATTTTTAAAATTGAAACGAACCTATACAATAACTTTCCTAAAAATTGATTAGATGACACACTACTAACACTAATTTTGAAATGATAATTTTTCGTCTCTCATCGTTACAGGCCCTTCTTTCCAGTGGTCAAGAACACATTAAAGACTGGAAACTGAATGCAACAATTAAGTACTTGATGAAAGAACTGAACTCTTCCTCTGTAGATTTCTTGACGACATACTTAGCTCTACCCATTTTGAATGGTAAAAGTCTCATGGATATCTCATATGTAAACTGTTCTGCTAATCCACGAAAACACGGAGATGGTGAGAAATTTCTATTATCATATGTATTTATATTATATGAGTTATATTTCGAAAGGATTACAACGCACATATGAGGAGCAAACATTCAAACCATACTTTCTCCTTCGGATACAATTTTTCAGGAAACAGGAAACAAGCTCTGCAGGAAGCACTTTTTGATTGAAACCTCAATTTTCTAAGTAGGTTTATAATGGGATAAAATTTGTTTCAGTTGAAAATAATAGTATAAATTCGTACTATTTAATGTTGAGTTCAAAGAAAAATCACTAACTCATTTTTTCTTTTTTTGGAGAAAACACGGTTTGAATGTTTGCTCCTCGTATATTTTCCTTTTAAATGCAAGTTAATTATTAATGAATCTCTAGTCTTTAAAGTGTCGGCTGTGAAGATTCCAGGCCAGCTGTTCAAATTGGTCTCGCCAAAGTAGCCACCTGGACTGTTGAAAATCTCAACAAAGGAGTATCCACACAAAGGTCTTTCTTCACTCCCTTCCTGATAGATGAACGTCTATGGATCTAGTGACGGTTGTCACACAATACCTTCTCAGAACTTCTAATTAAGAAGGAGAGATTGATGTCCCTTCTCAGTTGAACTGATACAAGACTACTCATATTCGAGAATTTCAATAGCTATATATCATGAGCCAGCCACTAGAGGAGAGAGGAAAGGAACATCATCGAATTCTTAGCCAATCCTCACGAGTTGGGCGGACCTTGTTTCTGGAAAAACGAGAGGATTTAAGCTGCGGTGTGGGAGAAAAAAGGGGAGTTGTTTTTTGATCGTTTGATCATCTCGTGATCAGATTCCGATATTAGGATCATGTACCAGCGTTGGATCTTCGGATAGGTTTCGAAGTAACTGGGTCCCGTGCGACCAGTTGTGAATCTGTGAGAAGAATCGTTCAAACCCTGACGGAACGTCATCTTAAGAAGCTGTATGCTTCTGTTTAACTTTTTCGTGAGAGCGTAGCTCTGGTATGTGAACTGTACGAGTTTTATTTCAAGATGAGCGGATGCTCATGAGGACTTGATGAACTTTTCCGATAGATTTTAAGTAGAGCTGTTGCTCTGAATGACTTTCATTTCTACTTGCTGATTAGTGCAGAGGCTGTCTCAACACCATCCTGTAATTACGCCCACATCTATGCTATATGACGTATCTGTATATAAACTCATTACCTCATTTTGTAAACCATACGTAACCAAGAACCTTATAGTAATTTTAAAATAAAATTAATTATAAGCGATACCAGTCTAGCTGATGATTTACGCCACCCAAGGTCTTTAAGAAGCCACACGGCAGACGCACACTTTAAAGCGCTTTTATCTTAACCATTGTATGTGATCCTTCTACAGTTTCATTTGATTGGTTATAGAGAAGTTGCCTCAGAAATGGATGGATTATGGAGCAGATTGCAACATTCATATTTATCATCTTCTAAGGAGCTCTAATATAATTTCTTTGACTTTTTCTTATGGGAATACATAAAACATCAAGTGCTTTCACATCGAAACAAGTAGAACTGCAATGATCTAAATTGGAATTTTATTCGTGCTGTGTGTAATGTGCTATAGGGGAGAGTTGCCGAATTTGAACTGGAGCCTAGATTGGATCAGTGTCATAACTTCAATTGAATCATATTTTTGGGTTGCAAAATAGATAAATTATGTTATTATGATGTAAATGTGGTGTATGAAATCATTTTTATCAGAAAACTCTACGTGGTTACAGTTAGAGAACAAGTGTTTAGACCTTTGGTGATTGTCTTTCGAAGCCATATCTATTACCCGAACTCTTGAATAGTGTAATGTACCTTTATCTTAATTCACTCGGTTACGAGACGCATATGGACACTTTAACCGTAAAAGTTTCTGTGGAAATCATCAATAGCACACAAGATAACTTCGAGTGCATTCGACTGTCGTTTTCATGGCGATGTCTACAATGCAGCAGAGTCCATGTCTGCTATTTCAACTGATACCTTTAATCATTTCGTTTTAAACATCGTGAAAATAATCATCTTCGTAGTTATTAATGAACTTTTTTATTGTCCTAGTACAGGGGTGGGAAAACCTTTTGCACTGAAAGGCGTCATTAAATTTCGACAGTTGGCAAAATACCGAAAGAGCAGAATCTTAAGGGTTATTGTACTGCAACTATTATTATATTACAGGCAATTACATATTTAAATACAAATTGTAAATATGTCGTAAGACCACATAAGAAACTCAAGAAGGCCACATGCTGACGTTAGGCCGTGTGTACCCCATCTCTGTCCTAGTGTGACGCTGGAATCTGCATATATATATATGTAGTATGGGAGCCTAGGTCCCGTGTGTGGTGATACGAAGTCAGAAGAAACACACGTTTGCTATTTTAGGGATTTAATGATGACGGCACAAACAGTTAAGACGGCACACATTTAAATTGAAAGAAGATATAAGTGAAAGACTTAGGAGGGAGGCTACTGCCCTGTACATCAAGTCATGTTAAATCATCGTAGGCAGTTTAGGCGTTGCGTTTCGTCTTTCGCCATCGCACAACAAAAATGTCTGTCGCTAGCAAAAGCAAGATCACGTGACTTGACGTCAGCTGGTATAGAGAAAATGGACGAGCGCCTCCTGGCGGGATACCACATATATTTGCTATTTTCATTGATTAAACATCTTCTTCGGCACCATGTTCCATTAAAGTATTTGTTCCTCTTTATGGTTGCTAATTACCCTCTGAGATTGTTTCAGAAGCAGTTAAGCAGCTTGTGTAGTAATCATTATTTTTGACACAAATTTAGAGGCATTATTTTAAATAAATATGATCAACATAACGATTTGTTTTATAGGATTTGAAAATTTGATTAAAATATGGTTTTAATTTCAGACCCTGTCTCAGAAATCAATGACTATCTAGGACCAAAAATGCGAGTGCAATATTCTTTGTACATAGGAGACGAAAAGGATGTCGTTCACACGATTTCTCTCAGAGTGCCAGAAAATTACACGGCTTCAGAAGTTATGGAACTGGCTGAAATCGAAGATACGAAATACAAGTGATTTTCTTTTTCCCTTTCTCGCTTAAATTTATTGCATCTTTTGTGTAAAGATCGTTCTTGGTTTATGATTTGCTGGGTTGTTATGATTTTTTCTTGATTTATAATTTTCTGGATTGCTACTATGATTTGCTCAACTAGCTTCATGAATTGCTGGATTTTCTTATTCAAATATTATCCGAAATCCTCCTCATCTAGCAAATATCCTTTGACTTGGAGGATTTTCCTTTAACATTAAAGGTCCCACCTTTGCAATATACGAAGAACTGTTTCTCCCTTGGATCCGTATTTAGAACAATTTTTCCAATAGAAACCAGAATTTGACGAATTTTTCCTTTCTTATTAACAATATTACCCTATCGTGGCTTTAGATATAGAAAAACATGCCTTTCACCGCGTTTTTGAATAACTGAATAAGAATAACTCTCTTCGGAAAGAGCAAAAACGTAGCCTTCCATCCATCGCTTCTTTCAAGCTGCATTTTGCATGTAAACAAACTTTTTAGGTACTGTTCATTCTCATTTATGGAAAACCTCAGCGATTTTGCTCTTGCGCCATTCGGAGTGAATTTCACCAAAATAGGGATGAAGTGAAAGATGGAGGGGCAGATATTTACATTTTACTTAGCAGTATATAGAAACATTTTATTTCCATTTAATGATTTGCTGTAAAGACTAAATAAAAGAAAGACAAACAAAGCAAAGTATGCCTAATAGGACGAAGGTCACGACATAACAAAGAGAGAACTAGGGAAAAGCTTTAATTTTGCTGATTGTCTGTCGTCCCTTTCCGTAACAAAATCGTTTAAATGTGCTAGTCTCGGGTTTTTGAAACGAATAGTCGAAGACAACTTATACTTTCAAAAATGTAATTGTTGCGAAATAAATTTTTCCAAACAGATGATTTTATTCTATAGCGAAACACAATTGCCCAAAAACTGTGCAAGCAGCCTCGGTATATTCATTACATATTTAGTACCTGTAGTTTTCTAACTTTCTTTGCAGATTTGAATGGAAAACAACTTCAGGCAAGATGTACGTGTACGAAATAGCGAACGTCACAAATGACCCTGAGGTTGGGAAGTTCTGGTTGTTGTATGTGGGTGCTGCTAACAGTTCTGAGGAATTAACCCATTTAACAAATGGTAAGACAGTATTAAAATACTCAATAAAGCTAAGCTTGATTGTTTAACAGATATCTGAATTGCGTTCCACATAAAAGTTGATTTGAAAATTCAGAATTTTCTAATCTTCTTCAGATTTTTAAAAGTATGGATCTGGCATTTTTCTATTATCTCTTTAATGAAAATTTACTTTCTGATTTGATGTACTGCTGGTTCAATATATGAAACTTGTTCGCACATCAACACTTTCAAGGATAATCAACTGAAATCCTATTCCGAAGAGAATAAGACCTAGATTTACATTTGTTGCTAAATTCCTGCTATATTATTCTTAGGCATTTTTTGTTCTGTTTTCTATCTAAACTTTCACGTAACTCCTAAACTTGCTACTGAGTTCTGTTCTGATTGACAGATATCTTAATTTGGGTTTATATTCTTCAACAATATTTTCATTTAAACGAGTTACAAAAGTTGCACATAAAATGCAAACTTTCAATCTATACACGTATAACTATTGTACATAATGGGAAAAATACGTAACAAGTACTCTCCTTTAAGTATTATAAACAAAAATGTAATCAGGAATTACATTATATCTTGTAATTTAAATTTTGTAGGCGTAAGTGCGGGTTGTAGAGGAGGTAATCATAGCTTTAAAATTTTTAAGATTTCATTTCTTATAAAAATAAGCATTCTAACCCACGTTATTTTTTTAGGTCCCGATGAAGTCATTATGGGTGACGGAGAGCAACTTGTTTTCTGGTACAAAACAGCAATGATTTGATCGATAGAGAGAATGGATGCTGTCAAACTTTGCTGTTAATATTCTTCCATTGCAGAAAATGATTTAATTTAATTGCCAGAATATATATAAAATTAAAAAATTCATTTTAAGCATGAAAAACTGTTCTCTGTGTTTTTATTTGTATCCTTATCATTTCATTTGATTAAAATATCCACCATTTTAAATCCTCTATTAACCCTTTCAAGTTCACAACATGTTTCGTTCTGAAAATTATTAAATTTATTTCAAAAATTAATATTAGACGTGTAGCTTATCAAAAATAAGTAATGGAAAACAATTAGCATTTTTTATTTTCAAGAAATTTGTGGTTTCACAGTGAAACCAATGAACGGTAAAGGGCTATTTTTTCTACGAATGAATTATCATCGAAATGCAATTTCAATTATGTTTATGACGAAATCACACATGAGCATACGTGAGTATATTCAGGATATTCAATCTTCATAAAATTCTATATTACTTTCTAAGTTTCAGTTTTAAAAAATATCAATTTGTGCAAGAACCCACATTATTTGGTTCCTCTTAGAGATCAAAAGCAATTTAGCTCTTGCAATGTCGATATCTTTCTGAATACTAACTGTATTGAACTGGAATTTTTATATAAGTTGGCCTATATGTTTGGCTCTTAAGTTATAAAAGAAAAATTAAGCTACGTTTCGCCCAAGCACAGTAAAAAAAATGCTCGATGTGTAGTTTCACTGCAAAACCAATGAACGCGAAAGGGTTAAACGCATTAAAACCGTGTACATTCTAAAGACTTCGAGTATTTTTTAAAACTTATACTGCATTACAGTAGAGTTTAAGTTGACCTATATGAATAGGAATTGGACGAAATCGGATAAATAAAAATGCCCTTTATATGGAAAGAAAAGGTGGGAACTTTTAGTTAAATGTAATATACCTTTTTCCATGTATCAAACATACTGCATTATATACTTCATATTAAGACAAAAAAAGTAGTTATATAACTAGAAACTAATAATCTAGTACTGCTTTAATTAAAAAAACAAGTTTAAAATAATTCTATAAAGACAAAACTGTATAAGTTGCTTCCTTACAGATTGATGTTTTCTAGCTACACTGTCATACCTTCTCATAAAATGCATCATGCCTGTACCTAAGATTCTCTATTCTTGTCCCAAGTAATTGAGAGTGATTCTGCATCATTTAGTTTACCCTTATAAATCCTTTTAACATCATTGACTTCATCTGGCTCTTCTGCGAAGTCCATCTCCCCCTCACTAATTATGGACTGGACAACTTCATCGCTCGGCATTCACACTCTTCCTCATCTCTTATCCATTTATGAACATCTCCCACCAGCGGTGTACCTACATAAAATGGCGCCCATGGCGAGTACTAAAATAGCGCCGCCTCACCTTTTTTATTTTTAACTAGCCGTTATGCCCGGCGTTGCTTGGGATTAAAACACTTTTATGTCGAATATTTTTACTCAAAAAACTTTTTGTATAGAAAACTAAAATACAAAAATTCCTTTATCTTCTGAGACGTTTTTATTTCAAACCTCGCTCATAAATAGTGAAGTATAAGAAGGATTTTGACGAATGTTTTGGGTCAATTAATGAAATAGTTAAATTTTCATTAATAAAAAGCGTCAAAATAAAAAAGATCAATAGTTCCCGATATAAAATATGAATCGTCTGCTTTTAAACTTTTCTTTAGTATTCTTCCAGAATTTTGTTATATTTTCTAGCAATAGCTCTTCATACGTATTTATATGTTCTTTAAAAGTAAAAAAATATATTGCTACAATTTGTGAATTATATTCATAATTGAATTTTTTTTAATTATTTACAGAGAAACAATTTTGAACGTAAATGAAATTTGTGTCACTGAAAAGCTATTTTTTAAACTTTAATATAGTTTAAAATAGTTATTGTAACATAACACTTTCGAAATATATAGCAAACCCCCCCTGTTAAATGTTGCTTAATTTTTTATTTAAAAACATTTAATTAACTTTTGGGCCTTTTTAAGTTGACAATGATCTTTCACTTCTTTTTAAAATATTTA
>BGPR01009672.1:20870-39810 GCA_013235015.1 Araneus ventricosus
TAAACTCCACATAAACCCTTCATTCACATCAGGCCATTACAATTCAACTGCAAGTTTGAAAATATTATGACTCAACTCGAAAGTAGCAAAAAAATAACACATCTCCAAGACGACACAGTACCATATAAGAAGGGAAACAAGTGAACACCACTTTCAATGGGGAGGTGGCAGCAAGAGGAAACAACTCAACTCTGCCTCGCATATATTAGCTTACATTACTGATTTGCTTTGCTACTAAAATCCAAGAAATCAGAACAATCAAATCGAACTTAGAACAGTTCAATATTGACTCAACTATTCACGGTGAACTATAAAAATCTATTCCCAAACCACAATTCCAAGATTCTAGCCCTCGGATTCACAACTTTTTTTCTCGCGCGTACCCCTTGGTTGTACTTTTTATTTTCGCTCACTCCCAAATATTATATTCAACTCCCCCTCCCAACCAACCGTCTATGCAAAGAAGGTTTTATCAATAATGTTAAGATTAGCTTAATATAGCTTAAAAGGGAAATAACTCGAATTAATAACATTTGCAGAACTTATTTTTGATTTTAGATTTTATTCCATTTTTACATTAGTATTAGTTCAACGCCAAAACAAATGAAACCAGTATTGTAATAATTTCGCATTAGCTTATAAGGATAGCTAAAAATTACAATCAGGAATAATCAACTATTCAAGTGGTACAGTTATTAATAGCAAGTATTCACTTGGAGAAACAAAATTCCCTAACTTTTTTATTCCCTTATGTTTTCATGTTTCCGCCATTAACAAATTTGATTTTGCGTACCTAAAATGGTCCTTCTACAGGTTTGGAACACCTGGTCTAGCCCATCAAATAAATTCCAAAACAACGTACAAAAAACAATTTAGAAACCTCACCCTACTCAGATTTCCTCTTCTTTAGTCACTTGCCTGATATCACTAGCGCCATTTTGCTCCGCAGTGAAATTTTGTTCGAAGATTTAGTTTTACTCGTTGGCATCATCGGGAGTAATCTAGTTTCAGCAATCCGTGATAATTTATAATGGGATCAGCCTCGTCGAGAAGTTCCAATGGGAAAAGGAATTTCAAACGTTTCAGCTCCCCGCATTAATCCTTTCCATGGAGTTAGCCGGATTTGTTTCCGATAAAATTCTTCCGCGGAGTTTCTTCCGACCCCCTTCTCTTCCCCCTCTTCCACCTCGCAGCTGAATCCGGTTACCGAAAGGGGGAAGGGAAACTTTCGAAGACGCCATAATATTTAAAGATCTTCTCGCAGCTGTTTGATTCTTAGAGATATTACGCCAGAAAGAAACGGAGTTCTCAGCTGCTGAAACTTAAACGTATATGGTTTGGAATGGGTGGTTAAAAGTTGCTTTGATTATGATAGCCACATTGCAAGTTTTGTTGCCATAAATACGATGGCGGAACGATTCGATAAGTACTTTTGTTCCCTGGCCATTCCAGGATTAATAAAAAAAAGATAATGCTTTTACTTAACAGGAGAACTTCTTTTCAAATAGAAAGATTATTTTCTGAAAAAAAGCTTCAAAAATAGTTCACCGTTTTTGTTTTCAATATAAGAAGACAAATTGCTGGAAGAAAAAAAAACTGATATATCTTCTTTCCTTCTTGTTTTCAAAATAACGCAGACTGATATTCCGGAACCACTATAATCGACTGTCTGAAATATAATTAATTGAACATTTATAACTCATTTTGAGATTTGAAGTTTTAGATAATTTAAGTTTAAACCTTGTGCCAAATGTTTGTTTAAAAATGATTCACAGAAATTCAGATTAAATATCGACAAGTACGCCTAATATAGGTGTTGAAAACTTAAAAAAAGTTTATGAATTTGGATAAAGAAATAAAATAGCTAGATGTAAATCGTCGCTGAACAAGCAACATCACCTATTTAAATTTTTTGAAATTTCAAAGAGGAAGAAAATACTCAATTTTTCGCAAACAATAGCGAATATTTTTGAAATTTTTTTCATATCTAGTTGTAAATTTCGGTCTTATGTTCATATCAGAAGCGAAAAAAATCAGATATATCTGTTATTGGTTGCGAAAAATTGAGTATTTCCTTCCTGTTTTGAAATTTCAAAAAATTGAGATAGGTAGTGTTCCATGTTAAGCGCCGAAATATGGTTGCGAAAAATTGAGTTTAGATTAATTTTTGTTAAGAGACGAGATCTTATTATTTTTTATTTTGACGCTGCTTCTCACATAACTACGAATTAGTTTTATATTTTATTTGTGAATTAACAAATTATATTCTAAAACATCTTTACACGCACATACTTTCTCATTAATTTACAACTAATGTGTTGTTTCCTGAGATATTAATTGACTAGACTTCCAAGACTGAATGAACTAAATATCTGAACTTTCTGATTTTTTGTAATAAATCATACATTCGGAGCTATTTATTATCTGGATCCTTACAAGTTGCCGTTATCAATCAAAATATTGGGAGTTGCAAGTGATAAATGATAGCTTTTGGAGTCACTCATGGCTGTTTTTAGAACCTTTTATCTTTTCGGTTTTCCCAAAGGTACAGTAGAACAAGCTAGACTGTCAGAACAAATCCTTAAGAACTATTAACTTTGTTGAAAACGAAACAAAAAAGCTACGAAAGCTATAAAGAATGAAAAGATCGAATGCTTTTATGAGAAACTTTTGGTTTTCCTTTTGTGACAGAAAGAATGTCATGATTTATCGAATAGTTGATCGTGACCATGTAATACTAAACATGTAATTTTCTGAAGACAAAGTAATATTTTATGCTCAAAGAATGGATTGTAAAATGTTATTTTTTATGTAATATATTACTACTGTTCGTATCAAAAAGCACTTTTCGCACTTTTGGTCGATTTTACTAAGTAAGAGGGTGACAGGCAGTAAGTTCCGGAGTTCTTTGTTAGATCGTGACTTTCGACCGGTTGGGCGTGTGTATATATATATTCTTTTCCAATTATACTATTTTATTTTGATTCGAAACCCGTGTATTTAATTTTCACATGACTAGTTCAGGTGGAAATAAAGGTTTCAGGAGTGGTAAGAATATTTTATACAATATTAGTAAATTTTACAAATTTTGGCGACATTGTTTAAATTGTATTTAATGACATTGCACGTTCCAAATTCCACGAATCATTAAATGAAATAGAATGTTTCTATATACTTTTAAGTAAAATGTAAATATCTCCTTCTCCATTTTTCACTTCACCTCTATTTTGGTGAAATCAACTCTGCCAGACGCAAGCGCAAAAACTCGGAGGATTTCCGAATCTGAAAGTGAACAGTATGTAAAATACATTTAAAAAATTTTCTTTGGAGAAACTCAAATAGGTTTGGTTTCGTAATAATAGCTTTATTTTTAAAAAATCAAAATAAAAAAAATAAAAAAGTTTTTAAAAACAATCTTTTATTAGTAAACAAAAAAGTAGAACATAATTTTTATTTATAAGAAATGTGGAAATGAAAGTTAAATTGCAAAAATGCGACGCACTGAAAGCAAAACCCAAAGTAAATTGGACTTGAACATTTATTGAAAATCAAAAATGTGATTAAGATTTTTCGTCGTTTGATAGTGAATTTTAGAAAATTTTATCGTTCTACTTTAATTCTTAATCGTCTGACTTGTAACATTTCTTTTTAGTATTCTGGCAACAGTTCGAGTTCTGCTTCTTCTTCGTGAAGTTGGTGATGTCAAATATGTCCGTGTTATTATGTGTCGTCTGACTTGTAACCTTTATTTTTAGTGTTCTGGCAACAGTTCGAGATCTGCTTCTTCTTCGTGATGTCGGTGATGTCAAATATGTCCGTGTTATTATGTGTCGTTGCAGAATAAATATTGTGTTTGTGATATGAAGCGAGTAATATTTGAACACGGCTTAATATAAAGGAATTTGACAATACACTTATTACAATATTCCACAATAATCATAATACTGTGTTATGAAGTAAATAACATTAGTTAATAAAAAGTAGAAAATGATAAAAATAAAAAAATGTTTTCAATGGAATATTAACACTTAAAGAGTAGAACTTTTTCATCAAAAATCTAGATGCAGAAACAAAAATATTGAAAGTATCAGGCGCTGAAAAAATACTATCAGGAAATTAACTCTGGGTAAATATCAAAAGAAAAAAACTCCTAAACATTCATTAAAAATCAAAATATATTATGAATGTGATTAAAATTCCAGTTTAATTAGAACATTTACATCAGAGTCTTATGCTTTTAGGAATATTTGCTTTCAACTCCAGGTTTTCGATATTTTTTTTCATTTCGGAATATTATCTTTTAACAGTTTCATTTTCTTTGCTATTTAATAAGATGGTCCCTTCTGTTTTGGAATGGGGCTGTCGTTTTCATTCACTGCAGAATTCCTATAATACTCTAGATGTTTATAGAATGTAAAATTATAAATCTAATTAATGATTAAAGTTTAGTTTTAAGACAAAAAATGCTATAATTCGATGCACGAGTATTCTCGGGCTTTTAAGTTAAGCGAGTAATAAAAGCAGAGCTTTTTAAAAAATCGTTTATATATATTTTTTTTATTTTTACCGCTCCATTCTGATATCTTGTAAACCAAGAAACCCTGATTCTCGCAGCATTAAAATTCTTTCCATTTTTGATCATTTGAAATACAAATTATTATCTGTATTCTCATTAATATTCTTATGAGGGGGTGCAACATTCGTGGAATCAAGTTAGACTCCTTAAATATGCTAGCTACCTCTAAAAACATAGGACCACGATGGTTTGTGGTAAGGTGTCGGCTTCGGCACTTAGGGATTCCTGGCTGGATTCCACAGAAGAACAGCAGCGTAATCGGGCCTGGTGTATGCTAAATCCGTCAGGGTCAAATGACCTCCCGCTGGTGCGGCACGGAATCTTGGAGAGAAGGGGGTCGGCTCAGGTGTCATCCTTATCATCTGGCCACCCCTCCAGGGGGTTCAACGAGTACGTGAATGAGAAGTCGCCGGATAAGCTAACGGGTTATCGCTTCCCTGGTGGCCATGGTAATGGTGTGGGTTGAGTTACCCTACTCCGATGACGGAACGTACCTCCTGCGTGAGGAGTTCGGTCATGGCCGATGATGGCTATTAGGTGGCTGTTCTTCAATGGACCCCAGATGCCTAGACATTGCGGAGATAACTCGATAACTTGGTGTACGGTTGTCATCTGACTACGGTTCAAAATTACGAGATTCGTCCGAAAATAGACCTGATGTTGCTTCAAAGCAGGACGTAATATAAATAAACTAAAATGAAATCCGTTTAAATATCTAGGCAAGTAACAGCATCTTAAGCCTAATAACTATAAGATTATTCCCTTCCAATTGTTAACTAATGTGTTCTGACTTTTTCCAGGGTATTTCCATGTGCGTCTTTCCATTTTTACCTGCCTCCAACCTTTTCTTCCCTGTGGGATTTGTGATAGCCGAGAGAGTCCTCTACGCACCAAGCATGGGATTTTGTCTCTTAGTTGCACACGGATGCAGTCTTTTAGCAACGTAAGTATTTGAATAGTTTCTTTTGTTCCTTTTTACCCTTGCCGGAACGGGTCATTAAAATTTTTGAAATATAATGAAAAAACACAATGAATGTGATAAATCTGTTGTCTAGATATAGATTTTACAGTCAAAATTTTTTTTAAGTTGCCTCTTTCCGTGGGGGGTGGTGTCCTCGTTTAAGCTCACCGCCCATCTAGAGCAATCGCTGCGCAAGAAAATCTTCAGATATAATTGTGTAAATTCCTTATGACAGTAGTAGTAATTATGAATATTTTAGGTTTACAAACATTTTTATTCATATTCTAAGTCATTCAAATCATTTAAAATATTAAAAATACGAAATCTTATATATCTATTACAAAAATTCTAAATTAAATCCAATATATAAAAATAATGAAAAATAGGAACCATTCCAATTTCATACAAATAATGACTAAAAATGAAACATGGGTGTTCTTTCTCCCGAATCCGAAGATAAATAAACGAAACTCCCCTAGGAAACAGAATCAGCATCGCACGCTTCTCTGCAAAGTATCAATCTACACCTTTCATACATGGAAGTGAGGCGGAGGTAACAGACGTCCTACGCGGACTGTGTCTCCAAATGAGAACACTTACGGATCAGCCATTTTGATACGTTCAGAAATTAATTTGGAACTTGTCCAAAGTTATGAATTAAAACCTCAAGGAAAATGGGTGATTGATTTTGGTAAAATTGCAATTTATAGAACTAAAAAAAATTCCCCAAATTTAGGCTGGAAATTTGGGTATTTTCAATATAAAATTAATGCCATGAAGTAATCTAAAATTGTTCGTGCTGTCATCTATTTTTCTAAAGGGGAACCAATTGTTACTTTTCCAGCAATTTTTCAGCTTTGAAAGCCAGAAGTTTTTTTATAGAAAATTTTTAAATTGGTCTCCTTTTTTGCGACCACCGCGCTTTTAAGGGTTTCAAGTACAGGGTGGGCAAAAAGTCCGTAAAAACTTTAAAAAAATCATAAAAACCGGAAAAATAACCGGAATAAAAAACTGTTTTCAGGTTAGCATCGCCAAGTCACAGAAATTTTTGCAAGACAGGAAAAAATAACTGAAAAAACGGCCGATAGGTAGCGCTGACATACACATGTCTAAAAAAAGATACGCACATAACGAACAGAATGCCTCCAAATCGTTTATTACAGCAGTATGTGTTCCACATGACCACCACCATAGGGGATAACACATTGCAGGCGAATCACAAATCCAGCAACGGCAGAGTCCAGCAGGTCCGGACGTATACATGACACCTCTCGGTGGATCGCATCTTTCAGTTCCGGCAGATTGGATGGAACGGACCGATACACCCGGGATTTCAAATATCCCTGATCACAACGTATTCATGGAGTACCCGCCCCCCGCAGGGGGGCTACCTCCTGTCCTGACTAGATAGGAGTGCCTTGCGGTCCATACATTGCCGTTATGCCTGTTGGAGATAAGAGTTTGGATGTTGAACTCAGAATGTCGAGAGATCGACTGAACGAGGCAGAGGTCGTGAGAGACTGAGAAGTTCAAGGGAGGAGCCAGTATATAAAGCTAGCCGATGATCCAATCAGAGCAGAGTAGAGATGTAGAGGGAGAGGTGGTGTACTGCAATGGGCGGAGCTAGTGTTTGAAGATTTTTAGAAGTAAGCTGACAATCTCCATGTCAGTTTTGGCGAGTTTAATCTTTTCGCTAATTTCGATTAAATTAGGAAACTTGTTAAAAGCTTCGTTTATGATTTTTAGGGCATTCATGTTCCTCTCAAAGACTTCTAAAGTTTTAGTTTCAATCTGCGGGGAGGGTTTATTAATGTTAGTTGAGGGAGGATTATTGGGTTTCGAAGGGTTAAATTTTAATTTCTGTGCGTAGGTGGGGGGAGTATTATTTTTGATGACTGGGTATTTAGGGCATCCTTTCCAGGAGGCTAGGTGACCGTTTTCTTTACAATTGATGCAGATAGGGTTTTCTATTTTAGTTTTTATACTGCACATTCTAGTTTCGTGGGTCCCGTTGCATTTAATGCAGCGGGGTTTACATTTACAGTTCCTGGCACTGTGAAAAAAGTCAGAGCATTTGTAACACATTGTAGCACGCTGTTTTTTCCTATAGTGTTCTATTATCACGTTAAAGTTATTGATTTTTTCTACTTGAAAAATGTTATTTGCAATGGGAGTTTTAGCTAGCTCAACTAAAAAGATGGGAAGAAAGGTTTTAAGTCGGTAGTTACGGAGCTGATTTATTCTAATTACTTTGTATTCATTTTCTTCTAGTTCTTTGACAATGCGATCTTTACTGTGGTCAGGGGGGAGATTTTTGATAACGATTTTTAACGGTCTGCTTTCTGGGGGTTCAGAGAGAACGTATTCTTTCTCAGTTTTATCTAGGGTTTCGATGATTTTATCCCTGTCCTCGAGGGAGTGGGGAGAAATCCTAATATAGCCACGGTGGTATTTGCAGATGGTTTCTGGGAAGTTTCTGGCTATTTCCTGGATGGTTAGGTTGTAATCGTCAGTAAGTTTTAGGTTAATGTCAGGGACGGAGATTTTAGTTTGAGTATGCTCGGCGTTAAAATTTTCAGAAATATCCATTAGGTTTTCGAAACGATTGGTTGTTTTAATAGGAGAGTTAGATTTTTCCAACTGTATCCTAACAGCTTTTTTAGGAGGAACCTGTTTGAATCCATCGAGAGTGGTTAGATTGATAGGAAAAGAAGTAGGAGATTTAGGGAGAGGATACTGACCAGCCTCAGTCATTTCGGAGTCCTTAATTGTCTCATGATGCCTGGTGCAGCTGAGGTTAGGACACGGTCCTAGTTTCATCAGTTCGTTTTCAGCTTCCTCGATGTCTGTAAGGTATGCTCTATAGTATTCATTTTCGCTGGCCTCTGGGACAAGCCCAGGGAGTCTTTTTGCATAGATTTGTCTGTGAGTCTCTGCAGCCTGTTGTGCCCTGTCAATACGCTCCTCAAAAAAGGAGATAAGCTCGCAAGTCCTAGGCTTGGTGTGGTTTGTAGGTGGGTTGCCTTGGACCCATGCTGTCGTGTAGTCGCTGACCGACTCATCCGTCGCATTCCCTGTTTTGCGGCGTGAAGAGCCAGATTCAGCACTGAGAGTTCTCTGGGAAGATGCTAAACTGCTCAGTGAGCTCCTGGAGTGACCTCTCTCTGTCATGGCTGAGGTCGGAATCGGGATTTCAAATATCCCTATAACCAGCAAGTTCTTATAACTGTCTCATTTGCTTATTTCCACCGAAGTCTCTCGTAACAGCGCCATCTATCGGCTGTTTTTTGAGCTATTTTTTCTGTCAAAAAAATTCCCGTGACCTAGCGATGCTAACTTTGCAAACCGTTTTTTATTTCGGTTATTTTTCCGGTTTTTTATGAATTTTTAAAGTTTCTACGGACTTTTTGCCCACCCTGCACTTTAATGGCATCAAAGAAAAACAATAGACGTGGGCAGTTATAACGCGGGCTGAAAAATAACTTTGTTTTTGAGTTACGCCACAATACATTATCTCTTCAACGATAATGGCTGTCTAAAAGTATCGACATTGCTTTTTAAAAATCACAAGACGAAGTGCAAAGCAAAAGGCAATTGTAACACTTGTCTTTTGCTTCGTAATTTTGTTGTTTGCCGGCAATAATTTCAGACACTATTATCCGAAAAAATGCTTTTTATGATAAACTAAAATTTAAAAATAAAGTCTATTTTCAACGATTCCAATTTGTAACGAATTGTCTTGTAGGTGTACGTGAATGCAGTCCAATAAGCAGGATTTAAAAAAAAATAAAGCTCTTTATTTTACAAATATTCCATGAAAAGAAGCGTAGCACAGGTATTAAAACAGTTACAGTTATTAGCAATTACATTACAGTTATTACCAATAAATCTCAAAACAGCTATCAAAGGTTTCTTATCAGCTCACCAACTTGCTTGCGGATCAAAATCACTCCTCTTGACTTGAGAGCTTGCTTTACTTTTCAACAGGAAGTGACGTAATGACGTAGGAAGTGACGTAATCTCCAGAAAGTTCATGAAGTCAGTAGAGATAGGTTGACAGTTCAAGGTCTTTCTAGAAAATTCCTTTTGTCGCCAAAGCCGCCAAATTTGTCGCCAAATCGACAAATCTGTCACTAAGGCCGCCAAATCTGTCGCCAAGATTAGCATCTCGGGGAAACTATAAAATTTGATGCAGATCTAAAATTCTGGTATAACGTCCGCATGCCAAATTTTATAAATCTAACACGTCGAGCATTTGAATCATCTTGCTTACATGTACATTGACAAATACACAGATGTAATTATGCAAATGTTTATTTCCGAATTAGAGAGGTCTAAAAAGTGGAAATTTATCAAAATATCAAAAGCGAGATTTTGATTATTAAAATACTTTATTCTTTTTCTAGTCATTACAATGGAGGATAATAACATGATACTGAACTCACCATCTTTACCGGCTATCATTTCATTACATATAGCTCCTTAAAATATTTTGTGGATCTTCTCAGTTGTAGTGAAAATCAACATTGTTAACTCTTTGCATTCGGAAAAGTAATTAGATGCCAAACTATCTGCTGATTACAAGGCTGATTTTATTGCTTCGAAATATAAAAAATTGTTTGTGTAAGTTCATTTTTTCGGAAAAATTATTCTGCGATTTCTTGCAGATTTGTAGATATATTTTTAACCAACGAAATCAAGAAACGTCAAAATCATGCACCGTCTGGAATCGAGAAGGCGAGAGGCGACCGAGACCCCTCGAGTGCAAAGGGTTGTAAAGAGCGAAAATTCAAATTTATTCACACAAAAGCAAAGAGGAAAGCACAATGTGCGATTTTATGAGGCGGCGGTGGTCTAGTGTTAAGGTCTCTTCTTCGGGATCGGAGGGTTCCAGGTTCGAGACCCAATTCTACTTAAGACCCGCCGTGTATGTGGCCCCTTTGCAAGTTAAATCATACGTATAGGGCCAAACGTCCTCCCGATGGTGTGGTGCGGAAGTTTGGAGAGGGCGCTCCAACCCAGATCGATATCTGAGTTGGTTCAAAATAACGAGGTCCGCTCCAAAATAGCCCTCAAAACGGGACGTTAATGTAGCTAAACTAAACTAGTGTGATTTTGTGAATCTAGCACTACGTGTGAAATCCGTTTGGGTGTTCCAGAGAATCCTCAATCTACGCCTATCCTTTACATATGGGACACATCTCTCTCATAGGGATGGTGTGCCTCATAGTCCAGGTTTCTTTAAGATGATCAAGGGACCTTCAAAATCCTATTTTTAAATTTTCAATCAGTCAGTTCGAAATTTTGCAGGTATTAGTAGGAGCACTATATAAGGCAACACACAAAATTTCTCTATAATATATTTATTTCTGAGTAATGGGTATAAATATATTTTTTTCAAAATATTTTATATATTTTTATATATTTTATTTTTATATAGATTTTATTTTATTAATAAATGTATTTTTTTATAAAGGCTATAGCAATTAATAGCCTTTACGATAAATGTTCCAGGCACTGCAAAATCACTCAGTCTCATTCTAATTTTTTTATTAGCTGTTCTAACCCCTTTCAAACAAAAATTGGGATTAATTTTTATGTTTCAGAAAGAAATTCCAAAATGAATACACATAATAACTCAATGGTATTGATTTTGGAAAAAAATTTGCCCAATATTTGATATGGAAGAGAATATTTACATTTTAATAACAAAATAACTTTTTGTATGAATGTAGGATATTGCCCGTAAAGAATAATTTAATCACTGCGCAAATTAGTTTGTAAGAGCTAGATTAATGATTTTTTGGCGATAGATGGAGCTAGAGACACGTCAGAGCAGCGCCCTCTTTTTCCCGACAAAACTAGCTTGCAGGCCCAGAGCGTGCACCGCAGGCAGCCGACAAGCTCATATCTCTCTCATCGTTACCCTCTCTCTACCAATGTAAGTTTAACCAGTTTTGGCGCAATTAAGCCGCCCGATCTTCCCGCTATGGTAACTATGTCCCATCTAACTTTCTTTATGGCTCTCTAAATCTCTAATACTATAATTATCTTAACTAATAACGCCTATCCCACGTTAATCTAGCTCAATAAGTAACCATGGCGTCATGTAAAAGAGTAAATCTCTCGTTAACTTTCTGTGCACATATCTTTTGCCCCTGCAAATTCTCCCTATAGTAGTTTAATAAATGTTTTGTATTCAACTTGAAGTCTCCTCGCTTATTTTATGTAATATTTTGTTTTAAATTTAATGTAATAAAAACTCTTAAATCCCCTTGACATAAATCCGATCTACTTACCCCTTAAAGCTAACCCTTCTGTGGGCATTCTGCTTATTTGAACGGAATCCCAAATGAATGCCAAAAATTCTTCTCCATATATGTCTTTATACTTATTTAAAATGCCATGAAATTTGAACAAAAATTGAAGCGCCTGGAACATTTACCATAAAACACATTAACTATTGTTAAAAATTACCAATTTATACCAATAACTCAGAAATAAGGGTATGAATGTAATTTTTAATGACAATTAATAGTCTTAGATTAGAGTGAAATTTTGTGAGTTGTCTTATATAGTGCTGCTATTAATGCCTGCAAAATATAAAGTTGATTAGTTGAAAATTTAAAAAAACTGATTTTGAAGGTCTCTGGTCGCCTTAAAAAATAAAACTTTTGAAGTCTAAATGCGAAATTTATCCAGAAGATAGTTTCCGATATACAGAGAAACTTGTTGTATCCAATTAGATCTGTGACAGTACATTAGATCAGTTACAATAAGGTGACCAACTTTTTCAATGAAAAGGAGGACACAAATAAATTAAAGATAAAAATATCGTAAATAAAAGATTTTATTCATTGCAGTAATAATACAGAATACACTGTAATATGAAATGCATAATGAAACATTTGCAACATTATTTATTGAGCACTTTTCGAGGGAGGACAGAACTTACAAAAGGGGACTATCCTCCCTAAATAAGGACTGTTGGTTATCTTAGTTATATATTCCATTAAATGTCAAGTACAAGTGAAATAATTAAAAAAAAGATATCAAAAATTATGAGTTAAAAAATTAAACTTTGTGTTAGACAGAATGGCGCAAAAATGCTGCAACTTCCAATAAAATACAAAAGACAGATATTTGAATACAAAAAAAGAAAATACAGAAAAAGCAGAAGTAAACAATAGTGATAACAATACACCTTTTGTAAGCATCCAGTAATTGCATCAACAATGTTGTTCATAATTAACTAACGAATTACTATAGAATCAAACAACAAAAATCATGCTTTAATAAAATTTCAAACACATTAAAAGAAAATAATTAGAATGGAAGAAATGGAAGAGAACTCGAATGGTGAACGTTTTCAAAGGTCACTTGCCATCGGAGTTTCAATATGGATAAATTTTCTGTCAAGGGAATGACTACATAGTCAAAAATTATTCCCTCTGTGGCCTGAATTTATCCAATAAATGAAATAAAGGAAAGAACCTTTTTAGAAAAAGAAAAACTTAATAAAGTTTTTTATAACAAATCCAGTAGAGAGAATAGATAAAGTAAACAACATTACCCTTTGCCAATATACAAGTAAGAATGACACTTTCGAGAACATAGCAGAACAAAGGAAATTAGATCTAGAGGCTAGCATACCTGGCTCCATCTATGGAGAAAAATTCGAACCAAATTAACAAAAGTTTAAAAGCTCTTCAAACCTTTTTAAATAATTGATTTTAAAGGAATTATTTTTTTATATTATGAAACAATGCTTTGTTGGCATTAATAAATAAATATTACTAACAATAGAATTTTTTTCATTATAGTTTTAAGTATGTCACGTCATTTGAACCATGTGTTGGAATGTACCTGAAATAAAGAAAAACGTCAAAAACATTACATTGATATAATAAAAAAAAGCAACTTAGTAATATCCAATCAACACCCTGTTTAATGAATATTCATCCTTTTACGAACTGCAACTTCGTTTCCTGTTACTTCCCTAATCAATAAATATATCTCAACAAATTGAGGAAACTCTCGAACCTGTGCAGGTAGCTATTCTTCACAGTGCGCCCTTTAATTGCGATGAATGTTTCACAGGGTGGCCAGCTGCTTCGGAATTTTAAGTGGCCTGATTACGCCACTGGCTTATTCTGGATGCAAATGAGCTTTTATTTAAACGGCGGGAACTTCATTGAGATACTGCGGGAATTAGAAACTCGCGGAAGGATACGTTCCCTTTGAACGGTGTCATTAAAGGATTTAAGAGGATGGGACAATGCTTCCTGGGGTGGGATTGGTAAGGGAAAGTGCAGAAATAAAGAATGTAATTGGCTTCATAAATATTTATTTCACACGCTGAATACTGAATTGGTGGAAGGATTTAAAGAGTAGTATTTGTTGTGTAGAATTAGAATTTGGAATAGTGATAATTATTGGATGATGAAGTGCATTTAATGCGTCACGATATGAAGTAGCATGCGTCTGGAACATTTGATTATGCATAATTGTGGGCACTTTTGAAATATCTGTTTTTCGATTTGTAGAATAGGCGTATACCTTATCTCACATTAAATTCGTGTTTATGCATTATTTTAAAGATGACTGGATGTTAAATTAAGTACAAAAAGCAAATCAAAATGAAAATCTTTGACGCAAAAGTATGGTGAATTAAAATTCGGTGACAGTTAATGTTCGGCTAGGTTCTTGCTGTGGGATTGTGATGGTTGGTTCGTATTGAAACGAGCAGGTTAAAATAAAATCAATGAATTTATTTACAATACTTTAAGTGGAGGCGGGATTCTTTGATCCCATACAAAGTGGGTAAATTTACGTTTCTTGATACCGGTAGTAGAAATGACTGTGAATAACCCTTGAAGACGAGGCTGCGAATAACCCTCGCAGACTAGAATGCGAATAACCCTCGCAGACTAGAATGCGAATAACCCTCGAAGACGAGGCTGCGAATAACCCTTGAAGACTCAAGCGGTTCAATCTCATGATACCACTTTACGCAAGTCGAATCTGCTTGGTTAATTGGATCATGTCATCGGTCACATGGATTTCTCGCCAATATTCCAGTAACTCTTTATTTTTTGAATGTGAGCGTTTTTTTAATTGCAAGCTTATGATGCTTTAAGTTTTCAATGAAAAAGCGAAGCCGCTGATGTTTTTTGAAGTAAAAAAAATTTGCCCGCTACCCACTTCAGATGCCTCAGGCATCGCGTGCGCATGCGCAATCAAAAGGTCATGTGAGCTGACAAACCAATCAGATTTGACTTGTGGTATCATGGGATTGAGGCGCCTGTTTCGAAGACTAGGCTGCGAATAATCCTTGAAGAGTCTGAGCATTGAATGGCGGCATCCAGCTGCGCCATGCCCTCCGTTCTTCCATTCTCTCGAGCTTATCCCAATAGTCGGTGCTGACGTATCACAGGTCCGTATCTGGCTGCGTTGGCTCAATAGCACTATATCCAACAGTTAATGAGAAATTAAGGACATTTAATGCATCCCAAACTGCATTGTTGTATGATGTGCATCATTATTTATGCATATTACTGATGGATGAATTTTGTAATTTCACTTTTCAGTTTTTCAAAATACTGTTTCTCATTAGATTCATCATGAATGTATAATTTTTAAGAGAATTTAAAGCTCAATTTTCTCTTCTCAAAAAACAAAATTGAAGTTGTTGTTCTCAGACTCTTAAGTTTAAAGACTTAATTTTTAGTTCCTAGCAATTTGCAATGGAAGCTGAAGTTCATCTTCATTTGCAGCCAAACTTTAAAAGCTTTCCTGAAGAAAAAATCTAGGAAGACCAAAATAGCAGGAAAGGGTGTTCCCATGTGCGAAAAGTTAATGACGGTATTTCGAAAAGCAGCAGAAACGTAATGATATTGACAGCAATAGTGAAGAGTTATTAGAAACTTATTCATAAAACCAATCTGAGTGGAGAAAGTTTGCTAATTTTTTTAAAGTTTTTCATCTTTATCTCTTTATTATTAAAAATTCAAATTCGGTTATTTCGGAAATTTACCAACTCCATTGGTACAAATCATAACAGCCTGTACAAAGAGATTGTTTGAATATTGATTTTTCTTTTGATTTTTTTCTTCTACCGAAGCGCTTTCCTCATTCGTTTGAAATTTTAAAATATTCGTATGATAGTTACGGTGTAGTTCAACTCATCGACTACTGACAGCCCTCTCTATCACTGGCTGATGATTTGAACTACGTAGCTACACCATTATCTAGTCTCTAGATACCGTTGTCAAGAAATACAAGTTGATTGAGAGCTGTATTGGGACAGCGTTGAAAATGGAAGATTTCGTAAAAGAAAACAAAACGAGAAATCCCCTTGCCGACCCTCAATATTAGAATTATTGAAAAGAATCTAGAATTCCTGATCATACAGTTTTTCAATTCATTATAAATCACGGTAAAACCCTAGCTGCAACTAATCAGTGTTGAGGTTTGAGAAACGTTGTTCTAACCATTAATATAAACATTGGTACACTGGACAAGACATTGTCAAAATCTCTGGCAGCAAATGGGGGTAATCTCTAGCGAATGTTCAGATTAATATTCCCTTCAAAACCGAAACATTTTTATATGAGTGATATTCAGATTACATAAAAGTAGCTTTTTATGGGACCCGCGTTATTTCAAGATGCTACATAGTTTATGGTTCTGTACAGCCTGCAAAGTTATAATTTTTTGCTCTTTTCAGCCGTCGCCCCGTGCTTGTGTGGAGCAGCCTCCTGTTTCTCATTTGCATTCATGCATCGAAGACTGTGCGTCGGAATGCTGATTGGTGAGTTTTATGATGGTTCATGTCCATTGGTACGTTTTATGACAGCCGCCGTAAACAGGTTGTTTGAATATCGATTTTTCTTTTGATGGTTGCCCTGCCGCCGAAATACCCTTCATCATAAAATCGATACTGAGATTTATGTTTGAAATTCTAAAATATTCGTAAGGTAATAAGTCCCTATGAGAACTTTGCTGATTGTTTTGAAATTTGTATTACTTTATCGGAAATTGCTTTGAGTCAGCTTCTTCTGAATTTCATGAAAATCAAAAACAAATTTACACTTAATTGGAGAGCAAAAACCTTAGTTAGTCAAAATTATATATACTTGGATAAATACCTTCTCCTATAATAATTCAAAATATTAAGTTTTTTTGTGAAGAACCATAGTGTTAGAGTTCAATTTTATTTAACGCTTTGGCACTCCGAACGATAATAAAATGCATAATTATACACGTGTGGGATTAAGGATTGATTTAGCGTTTTAGGAAGCTGAGAAATATTATTAATTTGTATCAATTCCTAAAAGTTAATCTGTGTATTTTTGCTATTGTATGGTTTTTATAATTACTATTATCCAACAAGAATGTGAAAAATATGCATCATTCAGAATATCGAGTCTGACCTTATTTAAGAGTGCAAAGTGTTAACGTGTTACGAATCGTTAAGTGTTGGATTTTTCGTGCGAAAATACGAGCTGATTGAGAGCTGTATTGGGACAGCCTTGAAAATGGAAGACTTCGTAAAAAAAAAACACGAGAAATCTCCTTCTAGAACCTTCAATCGAATGTAAACTTTTACTCTACGATATCCACTTGTTTCTCGCCAATTTTTCTTGGCGCAATTTCATTTTCTGTCGCCAAATACTGCTTTGGATGCTCTACTACGCATGCTTCATTTGAAAAGGAGAGATCGAGCACGCAATGCCTTCGCCATTTCAAGCGTGTACCGGGCAATTTTTTTAAACTTAAAAAACATCAGCGGCTTCGCTTTCTGCAAAGCGGGACACTAGTAGCTTCGCTTATTCATTGAAAAGCGAAAACACAGAATAACATACAGAGTTCTGAACCTAAAGTGAATGAAAATATTCAAAAACGAGAAAAGTGTAGTTAAAACTTCACATACCTATTTTAATTGCCCAATTTCTGTTTGCACTTAGGACACTGGTATCCGCTTGCTATCAATCCCTGATCCACACATCTCGAAAGGGAACCAATGCCATAATCAACAACAACTGTACGAAGCGCACGTAACGAAATGATAAAATCGGACAAAAATCAAACCGACAAAACAAATTCGATTGAATCGCCCAATCACATGAAACAGATCAACGGAACAAACCAATCCAACGAATCGTAATATCGCGCCATGCGCAAAACACAGATGATAAGATCAATTTCCGCGCATGCGCAAATCTCACTCGTTAAAGTCATCGTTGCGCAACCAAAACAAATGTTCTCTCCTCTCCATTCTTGGCGGCAAAGAATTGGCGATTCTAAGAGGAACGAAGTAAGTGGGCACCGTAGAGTAAAATTTAACCTATTCTTGCCAGGAATTTAGAATTCCTGATCATTCTTACTTTGTGATTACAAAGTAAGTAAAAACATCACAAAGTTACTCTGCAATACACCATGCAAGAATTATTCAAAGTGTTATTGTGTTGCAATAACCAGTTTATAATGAAAATTTCAAAATTCTTTTTGTCTCTGATGCCTATAATGCATAGATATTTTCACAAAATGGATTGTGCATAGCACAATACAAAGTTATTTTCGCAAAAATCATCCCTTTTCGAAATTTAACAAGTTAACTTTTCCCCTGATTTCATTCAAAATGGAAAAGAAACCATTTTTCTTTAGAACTGTTATTTTCAAAGCTTAGCGGTTCTTTATCCGTCACTTATTAGCAGAAGTATTTACCTTCCGTTTCAAATTAACAATATGTTTATTCACCTCTTTTCAAGTGAACATTTGAGGCTCTGTTCTGTATTTTTGCTAATCCAATAACATCTAAAAGCAGTCAAATAAGAGCCATGAATCGAATAACGCTCAGAAGTCTTCAAGAGAAATTTTCACAGATTTTACTATGCGCTATGTAGCATTAACCCCTGAAGTCTCGTGCCCGTCATATTGACGTGCATCGAATTATCGCATTTTTAGGCTTATAAACTAAAATTTAATCATTAATTATCTATATAATTCGACACAAAAATTACATAGAATCCATCAGCATCTCAAGTATTCTATGCCTTCTTAGATGAATGAAAACGACAGCCCCTTTCCAAAACAGGAGGGGTCATCTTTATTATACATAAAAAAAAGCGAGACTTAAAGGGGCATACGCTCTTTAAACCTCCGAAGAATGTCGAAAAAACTGTCAAATCCGATACATTATATCTCTAAAACAAAAAATTTCAAAAACTAACTTTTTTTCCTAGAAAAACATCTGCTCTTTCTGTTACTGTACACACATTTTCAAATCTTAATGTTGATATGTATTTATTTGAAAACAGGAGAGGTCATCTTTATTATATAGCAAAAAAAGTGAGACTTAAGGGGACATACGCCCTTTAAACCTCCGAAGAATGTCGAAA
>BGPR01009672.1:43087-56328 GCA_013235015.1 Araneus ventricosus
ATATAAAAGTGAATAATACATAAGTATTGTATTTAATTTTACAAAACAATCAACATAAACCTCAATATAAGAGTAGTAATGTTAAGAGTAGTTACATGCGCAGCAATACGATTTCACTACTGGTTTGGGACGAAAATGAAAATGAAGTCCTTTGAAAGTGAATAATGCATACATATTGTATTTAATTTTACAAAACGATCAATATAAACTTCAGAATATGAGTTGTAAAGCTCCCTGCACGTCGATTGTCCGTAGATTACGCAAAAGTAGGATCTGTGTTGCATTTGCTTTCTCTGTTATTTTTTTAGACAGTGACGGATAACAGAAATCGACGGTTAATCAAAGTTTCACTGTAGGTAAGAATCGTGTTTGATTCATACGGCGATTAATGTATTAAAGAGGTACTTTTAAGTACCATGGGGATATAAAAAGTTATCTTCAAGTTCTTGCCAATTAAAATAATGGGTTGCTAAAATACCCGCTTGGTAAAATACTTAAATAAACGGTTTTTCGAGCATCATGCGTTCGAATCGCGAACATCAGTTCAATCCTTGTTACAAAAAGAATTGTGTTGAAATGAGTCTGTCAACCGTTTTCAGAACAATGTTCCTAATTGGGAACATCGAATTGAAAATTCATTTAAAAATAAAATACGGTTCATATTGTTTTGAAGAGGTAGTTAATTATAACTAAAAGGTAGCTCGATTTTTTTTGATACAGAAATTATGTTTCAGATGCAAAATGGGCAATGCACAGAAATTCTAAAAATTGGTATTTTTTGCATTTTAATTTGTGCGTAGCATAAAAATTCCCCCAAAATTAAAAAAACATCCAAAATTTCTAAAAACTGGTACGCATAGTTAAAAATGTCGACATTACTAATAGCATATAAAATATAATTATACAGGGTGGGCGAAAAGTCTACCAAATTTCGATATGGGCACCTTTCGTAGCTCGTGTCACATCTAGGCGATACTCGATCTCATTCCACGTGCTTGTCAACATGGATTATTGATGATCGGGCAACTCCGAATTCAATGGAAGCCTGTTTTGTTGATTTCGTAGGAGAACGAGTAAAAGCTTCACGTATTCGTTCGACATCGCTATCACTGGTTGATGGTCGACCACTTCTTGGTTTATCCAGAACAGTACCAGTCTCTAGAAATTTCTTATGCCAGAACAAAATGCTGTTCCGACTTGGAGGTGGTTTATTAAATTTGGTATGAAAGTTACGTTGCACTTTTACAATTGATTTGCTTTCAAAATACCAACCAACACAATTCGCCTTTTCACTGGGAGAGGTCGTTTTAAGAATGACGCAATTTGCAAACGAAGCGAAGAAATGGCATTCGAAAACAAGAATTCCAGTATCTGGATTTTTGATCCTGTAGCACCCTCTTTTGGCCTCAGTTCGAAATTGTCTTTTGTTCGGCATATTTTCTTAAATGTGTCAAGGACTTTTCGCCCACCCTGTATAAATAAAAAAAGCATTTGCTATAATTCATTAAAGTTCCATGTTCCCAATTGGGAACATTGGTCAGTTGTGACTATTCAGTGAAAGAAGGAATTTCTCTGCTGTGAGTTTCCACTGAAAGTAAAACGGAAAGGACAATTCTCCTATAATTCAGGAAAGGAAATCCCCTTCGGTTGTTAAAAGGTTAATGCTTTCATTTTGAGGGAAAAAATCAATTTTTATTTGTAATCTGGGGGGAAGGGTGAATTATAAATGTGTCGGATAATCATTTATGTATAGCCAGAATGATAATACTGTAGTGATTGTTTCTTCCAATTAATGATTTCATCTTCCAATTCAGTTAATTAAAAGATGTTCTTATGCACAGAAGAAAACGGTATGCACAGGGCAACAAAATTTAATTCAAAAATTTTATTTGGGGGTGGCTGGGGTTGGTCAGTTGCATAAATTATGAGAAACTACCGTCACATTTTTGCAAAAAGAAAAGGTGGTATATTTTATTTGGAAAATGTACTAAATATAGTTGTTGTTTCTGGATGGCTACTGCATACAGAAATTCACAGGAAAGGTAACCAACTCACTCATTTGGAGTTTCGTCGAGAGTTACCTTTTTACGAACTGGAGCAAAAAACAGATATATCTCAAACACGACCAAAAGTTACCGGTTGTGTATTTCAGCGGAAGAGTGGTCATTGCCTTATTGCAACAACTTGGATAAATGTGCATTTATGTGAAGAAAACACAAGATTACAGTACAATCAGTGCAAAGAAAAGGGATTGTATTCGAACTACTTCCCAGAATGCTATAGGATACAGTTATAAAGTTTCATTTTCTGCACATCTTTGTGCAAAAAATATTTTTTACTCATTTAAATTCATAAATTTTCAATTGGATTCATCTCTGTTCTTGGTTATAAAAATTATTTTTACAATACTTTGCCTTATTATTCATTTTAATCATTACTGTTATCCATTTGCATGTCTAGTGTAATGAGCTTAATCAGAAATAGCCAATGTTCCCAATTGGGAACATTAAAAATTTATATAATATTTTTTCATCTACTTATTTAAAATAATATAGTAAAATCTTGAGACAGTTCGCCAACCCCAACCACTTTAAGGATTTCAATATTTTTTTATTTCATATGAAATCTTATGACGTCTAGATATGTCATTAAGGATCGTCTGAACCCCACCACCCCCATTTTCGAACGAAATCGAAAAAACATTAATCCATCATACATTCTCTGTGGACAAAAACCTTTAGACAGTTCGCCAGCCCCAACCACTCGACGGATTTCAACAATTTTTATTTCATATGAAAGCTTATGACGTCTAGATATGTCATCAAGGACCCCCAATTTTCGAACGTAATTGAAAAAATATATAGAGAATGTATAGTGGAGAAATGTTTTTTCGATTTCGTTCGAAAATGGGGGTGGGTGGGGTGGAGATCAGACGACCCTTGATCACATATCTAGACGTCATAACATTTCATATGAAATAAAAATTATTGAAATCCGTCGAGTGGGGTTGGGGCTGGCGAACTGTCTGAATGTTTTACCATATTATTTTAAATATATAGATCCCAACAGTCCCATCAAAATTGTGTGTAAAAAATATTGTAAAATACCAATTATAGGTGATGGAAACTGTTTATTTAGGGCGATATCATTCTGTACTTATTGATCTGAAGATTTTCATACCGAAATTTGTGAGAAAGTTATACAAAACATTGCAATTAGATGAGGTTTATTGAAAAGTTTTACAATTTTAAAAGAATCTGTTGTCTACAAAGAATATGAAATCTACTATGGTTTTATGGTCTGTTCCACTGATCTTCATGCAGTATTTAAAACTGAGTTACTGAGAGCCTCGAAGCAGCGAGGTGGCAGAGGCCATTCTGAGAAAAGCGGCTAGTTAATATTTTAATGATTGATATCTTCAAACTAAAACATTAGGAGGAAAAAATATACAAAAAAGTGGTTAAAAAATTAACCTGGATCTGAATTCGGCCTGTAACTGGTTAATGACAGTATGTAAAATCTTTATATTATAAGCAGAATTTAAAAGTAACATTATTGTCACGAAAATCTTTCGGTTGGTGTACGTGAGTGTAGCTCAACAAGCAGGATAATAAAAAATGGCTCTTTTTATACCTCGAATTTTCCAGAAAAAGACATGTAGGACAAGTAACAAAACTAAATAGCACTTGTAAAAATTAACAACACAAGCAGATCACTAATAAAAATCGGTCATAACACTTTCAATAGCGCTCAGCGTGTATTAGCTCACCAGCTTGCACTGCAGGCAAAATTCCAACTGATTCACTCGATGGGCTCTCGGTATTTATACCTTTTCCTACAGGATATGAAAGAAACATAGACTTCTCTCGAAGGTTCTCCATACTTCCGTACCTAGTAGAGATAGGACTTTTCTATAAGTTTCGTTTTGTCACCAAGTCGCCAAAATGGTCGCAAAGGTCGAGGTTCAGTGGCCTGCCTTCCAATAAAACCTCTGTAAAAATCTCTTCCCTGCCATAAAATTATCATGTCAGGGAAACAACTTTACAGCTTCGTAACAATATTCAGTTGTGTTCATTCCTATATAATCGCGAAAAAAATAATAAATTCCTCCAATTAGAGGATCATAAATGATCAAGTGCATCATATGAAATAAGCTTTGAAGTTTAAAATTTCTTTCTTTAATTTTATTTTATCAAGGATCTTCATAATACATTTTTACTTGGCCGCTTTTGAAGTAACGTCTCAAGAGATAAAAGTTCTGAATATACTGCTAGTATTTTTTTGAAGCTGAACTGGATCAAAAACAAAACAATGTAACAGTTTTCAGTTGATGGAGTTATCCTACAAGAAATAAAAACGACGGGAGGCTGTATTTTTCAAACAGCCGCTGATGTTAAAGGCGTAGGAATACTTTATTCGCTTGACCCTATTCCGATTTTCAATTTTTTTTTTGTAACTTCTGTTGTTACCCTTTATTTCTAAAATAAGACATTAGTTATGTTTTTAACATACGTAGTTACCGAGATATAGAGGATCTCCCATACAACGTTTTTTGTGGCTTTTTGGCACGTGAATCAAATTCCTTCCTGAGACCCCAATGGGAGGAACGTTGTACTACGTTAAAAAGAAAATGAAACTAGAATTTTCAAGATCATGAGAAACAATGCAGTGAGTACACAAAATGTTTTGCGAAATTTCTTTTGTTGATTCTCGTCATGGAATCGCTTCTGGCAAAATATCAACAACGCTCTTTTATCGTTGTTATTTTTAAAAAAATCACGACTGTCTTCATACAACTTCTTTGTGAAAGTTTCGACATCAGTGTTATGTGAAACATAATAATATGCATCGATTTTTTAAGAAACTTAAAAAAAGCTGCTGGAAACATATTAGCTGTTTATATGACTGTTATAAACTTAATATGTTTGCATTGATCGAATTACCTCTTTACTATGCTAATTAATAAAACTGTTTATTTAATACAGCAGTGATTACTCAAACATCACTAGAGAGGATGAGATAAAGGCTTTTTTTCTCAGAAAGAAAAGAAACTATCACCAGCTAATTAAAAGTAATCACTGAAAAATATGATTAAAATGAAGAGTTTCTAAAAGTTTGTATTTTGTAGAAACAGTTTAAAAGGAAGGTGTTAAAATAGTTCCTTCAGCTTTTAGTTTGTTCAAGCATCCAAGTCAATAATGTATGTGGGAATTGTATTTTCCCACCATAGCTTTTTTCCTATAATTTAATAGCTTAAGTTTAATTCCTTCCTAATAATATTTTTTACACTCTGCCGAACGAGTTTAATTTGAATAAATGTTAAATTAGCAGAAAGATATCGAAAGATAACGATCATGCGCTTTTGCCTCACAGATCACGTGACTCGCGTAGGAGTTCCGTCCTTTTAAAATGCTATGTAATCTATACTTATAAAAGGCAATGTTTGCGTGTGTGTGCGATGTCCAGACGAATCTATCGCACTTACAGCCATGAAATTTGGCACAGAGGTAGACGTAATGGTGACTCAATGCACCTCGAAGCCAGAATTTAAAAATTTAATCTAGGAAATTTTTTATTTAATTTTTTGTGTTGTTTTGGGTCATTTTCGGCACGTTTACGGCTGTAGTATTTTTTTAATGATAGTTGAAAAACAATAAATGCCCCATCGGATAGAACAAACAATTTTCGTTCTAATGAAATTTTTTTTGAATTTCTAATGTAATTTACTGAATTTTGGGAAATTTTTAAATAATAGTCACTTTTATGGTAATTTTTGATAAGGATTTCTTCAAATTCTCGCATCTGACGTTCTAACAACTTTAAAATTTTCATTTTTTTCAGCTTGTAACTGGAAAGTTTCTGTCGGATTTAAAACAAGAAGTGTTAAAATATCTTATTCCGTTTTCTGAATTAATTTTTCCCTGATCAGTTCAAACAGTTTTTTGGCTAGCGAGATTTAACAGCGAGAATTTCTCCGGACGATCCCAGAATGCATTGTTGCTTCTTCGCAGGAGGTGACGTAATAAGCTTTCGTTCCCAGCCTGCATTTCTACAATCCGATTCCTTCCAGTGACGTCATTACATTCGCGTCATTGTCGAGAGGAAAAATAAGCGGGAAAATCAATGTGTATCTTTTGTTTTGTTTTGATATTGTGTTAATTGTGGGCATTCTTTTCCTCATTTTGTTGAAGTCCCGATTCCACAGGCAACGCCGTGCGCCTACTGCTAGTCTTTAATATTCAGGCAGATCGCTCCGAGAATAGATATGTAACAAAAGTCTGGCAATTTAACGACGCCCCGGGGTCTCTTCCTTGGTAGCAACAGTGGTGGCAATGATATGGCAATAAATGGCAACTAAGGAGGTAATTAATATAACAACTGTTATATATCTTAGTTTAAATACTGAAAAACATAATTTAACGTGTCTCTAACTAATGTAGCGCTAAGTAACTTAAAACGATAACCCTCAGTTCTATCTCTCATGTGTAAGTAAAATCATTGTGATTATATCTTCATTCATTCACGTTTGCTTGTCTTAAAATAAGCTTAATTAGTATCTAAACTGAGTTCTCTTTATTGTCTTCTTGTGTACTCCCCTAAGTTACGAGTAGATAATTTTCCCTGTCTACGTAGACTTATTTTGCGAATAAACTTCACCCTTTAGATAATTTGAGTGATACTGATCAAAACTTAATTCTCCCAAACCACCCCTCTATATCTATGGTTTGTTTTTTTGATATTCCCGAATATTTTAACCTTCCAGTGGGCGATTTTACGACAAACGGGATTTTTCATGCCCTGTTCTCACATTCGGAGACCAAACTGTCTGAAGGTCATTGCTATTTCTTCATGCGACCCCTCTTTAAAGAATTAAATGGGTTTATCCGAGTTTCAATGTGATTTCATATTGTTTTAAGCTTGTGTCGTAAAAATTACGACGCGCGCCCGCTCGTGTAATTTGAAATTTTTTTTCACGTCTTCACATTTCAGTTTGATAATTATATATCCAGTGCGCATTACAACGATTTAATATTTCATTTTACATTGTCAAAAATATTTAATTTGTAATAAGCCTGCCAATAATCCACCAAGTCGAAGAATTTTCTTCAAAAACCTCAGTCTTATGAAAACACCTCACTACTCGAGCCCAAAAAATCTGATCATCGCCATTATGACATTACCATGTCTTTAAATCTAAATTATCCATCACAACCTGAGAAAGCAAATAAACAGCAACCAGCATTGAGAAAAAGATCTTGTGGTTTGCATTTGAAAGAAATAAAACGATCTTCAAAATCCATGTAATACAGTAGGTGCAATATAAAATACACTTGTAAGCGTCACTCTGGCAGAAGTTCAATGTTTCGAATGTAAGGACACTGATAAGAAACTAAGAAGAAAGTATTTGTTATACAATCTTAGTTGGTATTATACTATTTTTTATTATATATTGCTTAATTATGAAAAAGCAAATAAACAGCAGCCAGCATTGAGAAAAAGATCTTGTGGTTTGCATTTGAAAGAAATAAAACGATCTTCAAAATCCATGTAATACAGTAGGTGCAATATAAAGTATACTTGTAAGCGTCACTCTGGCAAAAGTGCAATGTTTCGAATGTAAGGACAATGATAAGAAGCTAAGAAGAAAGTATTTGTTATACAATCTTAGTTGGTATTATACTATTTTTTATTATATATTGCTTAATACCTTTTTTTTTAGAAAATAATAGTATTAAATCTGATTGCTTTCTCTGATTTCAGTATAATTTTAGATTTTGCAAATAATAAAAAAATTAATTTTCACTCATGATAAAAGGATTTGCTTTTCTGATGTCTGTTATTACTATAATGAAGTAACTCGCAACTGCAAGGGTAAAAATTAAGAAACTTTTTGTGTCGTAAAAAGTACGACGCGCGCCCGCTCGTGTAAAAAAAATTAGCGAGCCCGCTGGAAGGTTAAAGTTTTCTATGTGCTTATTCCTATTTGTGATTTTAAGCTATAATTAGCTAATAAGTGGCTGGTAAATTATTGTTCGTTGCATCATGAAGTAGCCTCTCAAATTTATATACTTTTTCAACAGCAGGAAAACTCAAGTGAAAAAAAAATCTCTTTTTTTCAGATTTAACATGCATGATACCCCACTAACTAAAAACGGTAACAGAAATATTTCTTCTAGTAGCTCAGAATGCAAAAATAATTTCTAAAGAACAAATGAAAATTTCTGGTTCTTTAAGTCAGAGTTATGAGGAATTGCAATCAATATTTAAAAATTTTGAATAGTATCCACGTAATAACTTTTAAATATTAAAACGATGACCCCCTTCTCTAGTACTCTGTAGAGGAGGAGTCATCTAATTTGATAGTAGGTACGAATCGTATTTGATCGCCGTGTAAATCGTTTTTGATTCATATGGTGTTCAACGTGTTAAATGAATCATTTGAAGTGACTTTGTTTAAACCCCTTAATATTAAAACGCGCTACGCTTTGCGACTTGGCCATTAACTGGAACATATTAACATGTTAGTTGCCACAACTCGCGTCTGAGATTCAAGTTGTCTAATTAGATGACTCCTCTATTACTCTGAACTACAGAACAGGAGGAGTCATCTAATTTGATAGTAGGTACGAATCGTATTTGATCGCCGTGTAAATAGTTTTTGATTCATATGGTGTTCAACGTGTTAAATGAATCAGTGGAAGTGACTTTGTTTAAACCCCTTAATATTAAAAAGCGCTACGCTTTGCGACTCGGCCATTAACTAGAACATATTAACACGTTAGCTGCCACGACTCACGTCTGAGATTCGAACTGTCTGTCTAATTAGACGACCCCTTCTCTATTACTCTGTAGAGGAGGAGTAATCTAATTTGATAGTAGGTAGGAAACGTATTTGATCTCTGTATAAATCGTTTTTGATTCATATGGTGTTCAACGTTCTAAATGAATCATTTGAAGTGACTTTGTTTAAATCCCTTATCTGGTTTTCCCCGTAGGCGGTGCGTGCATCGAATTGTCTCAATTTTAACTTAAAAACTAAAAAAAAAAACAGTTATACTTCGATATAAAAATTAAGTGAAATCTATAAACATTTCAACTGTTCTTAAGGTTCTCAATTGAATTAAAATGACAACGCATTTTCATAATATAAGGCTTCATCTAATTAAACGATAAAACAAACCAGTTAAAGGGTTAAAACGTATACTTGATTAACACCTCATCGTTCGTCATCTGTTATCTAAATGTGCGTTATCTTATAACATACTGTTAAGCCATTTCCTTCCCAAAAGCACTACTTCAGTGATAGCTTACCAAATGGAGCATACTTTGCGATTTTGGCTCCGTAATCTTTAATTTCTGAAGCATAACTTCTTAAAATTAGAACTTAAAAATTAAGTTAAAAATAAAATAAACATTACAAATAATGACAACAATACACCTTTTATGCGCGCTAACGCAGCAGCATTAAGTGATTTCATCATCTGAGTATTCCTAAAATTTATAAACAGAAATAAAAGTATTTAAAAACTGAAATTTTCAAATAATTAAAACACAAATAAGAAAAATTAGAAAGTAATAAATACAATTAGAATGAAGGTAAAATGGAAGAAAAAGCTTTGTGGCTTTCTTGGTCTAGAGCGTCTGTTTTGAAAGAGGGTCTGTCTCGTTGTTGTTTCTGTTTTAAAGGAATTAGATAAGTTTTTCTTTTTTCCTATATTCAGATGTTGGACAAATTCAGGCCACATAGGGGAATAAGTTTTGACTAAATGGTAATTTCCTTTGTACAGAAAATTTGTCCTGTTTAGAACTACAATGGCGTGTGACCTCTGAGGAAGTATCGCCATGCTAGTTCTTTTCCATATTTCTTCCATTTTGCTTTCATTCTAATTGTATTTATTACTTTCTAATTTTTCTTATTTGTGTTTTAATTATTTGAAAATTTATGTCTTTAAATACTTTTATTTCTGTTTATAAATTTTAGGAATACTCAGATGATGAAATCACTTAATGCTGCTGCGTTAGCGCGCATAAAAGGTGTATTGTTGTCATTATTTGTAATGTTTATTTTATTTTTAACTTAATTTTGAAGTTCTAATTTTGTTTCTTGTATTTTATCAGAAGCAGCTGCATATGCGCCTTTCTGTATAATGCAAAAAGAATTTTAATTAATTTTTAATTTAATTTCTATTAATATTTAATTTAATTTTGGTTAAATTTGATCAATTATAACTCTTATAACTTCTTAAAATTTGAGAATTTTGAAAGAAACCTTGATTATTGTTTTAAATATTCAGATTAAACTCGCATAAAGAGAAAATTAATAAATTGCATGTGATCAAATTTTCTATTGGGTGTATCAAGAATTCCGTACATTAACTCTCCGATTTGCACATTTTCAAAACCCATCTGGTTTCTATTTTGAGGGCCAAATTCAAAATACTTTAGTTTCTTCAATTATTTTCACACGTTGGCTGCCACGACTCGCTTCTGAGACTCGAGTCATCTATCTGATTAGACGACTCTTTCCTCTGCTATCTTTTAACTACAGAAGAGGAGGGGGTCATCTAATTAGGCCTTAAATATGAATCTTATATACGGCGACCAACGTGTTAATCCAATTGGGAATTACTTTTATTGTCAATTCTTGTTCGTCTGTTAACTTCTTTAACTTTGCAGTGATACCGAGTACCTCTACGGCTGCGATGTGTATTGAAGCCAGTTTTATATACCACTAAAAATAGCGATATCAGTCTTCCAGCGAGCACGCGTTTGCAAGGGATACTTGAATTCTGCTCGCATTACATATTTATATCGGTGTTTTATATATTTAAGTAGGGGATACCGGGGCAAGTTTGGTACAGGGGCAAGTTTACACAAGGCTTATATTTCACATACCATTGGTCGGGGAGCGCCACATGTCATTTCAGAAGAAGTGTCTCGGCCTCCATTAATACTCACGCCAGTTTGGAGTCGGTCTTCAAAGTGGACAACTTTTTCTGATTTTTTACCAGTTGAGTAAATTTTCACTCTTACTTATTGGCTTTAATAGAGCTCGTACTATTAGAATATTATAACTTGTTACGGATTTTCCTCTTAGATTGTTCTTCTGTGCTTATTTTAAGCTATTTAGTTGATTATTTTTATTATGAATAAAGCTTATATGCTGAATTATAACAAAAAAAATGACGATGAGGCATGTTTACACACAGCGCATGGGGCAGGTTTACACAGTGTGTAAACGTGCCCCATCGTCATTTTTTGTTCGAACTGCCACAAGTGGCACTTGCATTACAAAGTCATCCCCAACACCTGAAGATGCGAGGCCATTTTAAAAAGCAGGGAAAAATAAAAGAAGTAACAGAGGTAGGAAAAAAGGCAAGCATCAATTCTTACAAATACACCTGTAAAAATGCTTTTCAAATAGAGAAGGAGAAATCAATAAAGAGGAAATTAGCATCAACCCATGCAATTTTACTTATAAAATCTTTGTTTACTATTAGGCAAATAAATACAGATAAGATAAATAAAAGTTGCATTTATCTTTGTAAAATAACACGATATATATATGTAATACGATACACGATATGTCGTAAATTTGCGTAATCGCGCCTTCTTTAAGGTTACAGGAATGACGGTGGATATCCCGTAAGACTACGCTAATATTTCACACAAACATCTAATGCCACAGAAATAACACCTTCAAATATCGTATTTGCAAAGAATCTTCAAGCCAAAGCAACTTTCTAAAAATATCTGAATACTCATTGACATATTCATAGTGTGTGGGGGAATTGCGAAGATTCCTATTTGGCAAAACATTACACTGAGAGTCGAATAGGGATCGGTAGCTCTATAGATTCAAAATAAACAACTCGGCAAACTTTTTCATTTCCATTCCGGTCAGAAATTGAATAAGCGTATCTTCATTTGTGCCATCTTAAATATGGATATTTAATACCTTCAATTAAAATTTCACTTTTTGAAGAAATTAATTTAGAATTAATGAAATTAAATTACCCTTCATGACATTGTCATAAATATTTGAAATAATCAAATATTGACAATATTTTCAACAGGATTTCAATGCAGTTTGAGCAAATAGACTGTACGATAACTTGTCAATTTGCAGATAAAATGTGATTCATATTTCGTTACATTTCTCTTAATAATCCCTTTTTTCCCCTCAGCGTAGAACCGAATGACATCGGCGCCTATATCAATGTAGGAAGAACCCAAACGCAGTTGGGGATGTATGAAGAAGCCGAGAGAGCTTTCAGAAAGGTGTGTATTTGTGACTTGTTAAAACCAAGAAAACTTGATTTGTATGATATATTTTGTGCAGTGTTGTACGTCCTAAAAAGTGCCTGTCAGTGGAGAATGCTGCCAAAAGATTTTCCAAAATGTTTTTGGTATTTTTGACTGTTTGGTTGGTACAAAAACACATCAAGTTTATTTAATTATTTTTATTTCTTTACTTAAAGAAAATGCACACTACATAAAACTCCAATTACAGAGTGCATGGCAAAAGGAACATAAAGCACTCAAACAACAAAAGCCGTGAGTAGTAACTCTAAAGACATTGCACAACCTTAAATTCTTTAAATTCGAGCCTCACCCAGAAAGTAAGTTTCCTGTTGCCAACAAGGAACGAAAGGCGACAGAGCATATCGAATGATACAGAACTTGGCATTCATATGAGACAATTGATATCTCCCGATCAATCGAATCACTAAATGTAGCGGTTGGATATGCCGTCTCTTAGGGGTCTATTCTGGTACCCCGGTTGGAATTTGAGTTCCGTGCCGTGCGGAACCAACGAAAACAGGGGTGCCAGAATGAACCCTTGCTCTTTCTTCTGCCACCTGAGAGGGTAGTTCTGTTACGCTGTTAGAAAATAACCTCGGCCAACATTCCTAAAGTCATCAATATGCCCAGGATGCAGAGCGTATTGGGTGGTTTCTCTTATTAATGACAACCATGTGGACCTAGTGAAACGGTACATTTTCGAGAACGGCCATTTGGAAATTATAGAACTCAGCGACCATTTCCTTCAGATATCCCAATACTTGCTATACGAAGTTGTCGCGGAGGACATATCGGAAAGTTTGTGTCAATTTGATGCCAAGGAACCTGAACGCCGAACATTCACTGGTTGTTTCCTGTCCCAGGCGGCAGACTTCTACGACATAGCAACACAAAAGTTGACCCATCGGAAACTGCGTACCGGAAATTGTGTGTCA
>BGPR01009673.1:0-56328 GCA_013235015.1 Araneus ventricosus
TTCTTTGAAACAGTGTTTCTTTATGTGTTTTTAAAATAATAAAGAATCCTTTTTAAAACCAAAAATTGAATTGATGACTGTTCTTCACAATTTTTATAATACAAAACAAACGCCCGCTTAGACAGACGGAACACATCACAGTGAAATGATTGAAAAAGATAGGAAAATGCAAGCATTAATTCTCAGAACTTAATTGAATAGAGAGGAGCATATAAATATATATTGTTATGCACGCTAAAAACCTTAAATAGAATGTTTAGGTTATCAAAACTGTCTTAATCAATTCATTTTTCTCAACCAGTCGCAGTCAATCATTTCATTCAATCTTAAACATTCATTTTAACAGTCCCCTTTAAAATGTATTCAAAATTTAACTGAGGTTAGATGCTTTGAAATGAGAAAGAAACAACGCGTTAATCGTACGACACAAGAGTTCTCACTCATTTTCCTGTTCCATATGTCTCTTTGAAAAGAGCCTGTAATTGGTGCGCGTTTACAAATCGCATAAGAGCAGTAAATATTGGCAGTGGAATTCATAACGGTTGCTAATCACGTCTCCTCCGGCAGTTTTTAGTTCACGTACAAAGAGACAACTAATGACAAAAATTTAAAACAAAACAAAAAACTCTTTAAACGAAATGGCATATTTCCGATTTCTGAATACAGTCGCATGTTCATTAAATATAATCCTTTTCAAGGCACTTTCTCAGATATGAAACAATTCAATGGAGAATAAGAGCACTGATATTAGATACGGGGTATCTAGTTTTTAGAATGGAATAGCCAGCAAATTATGACAGTAAATTATACATGCAGTATATTACTGAGTATGATCAGGAAGTTTTGTTCGTACGCTTCTTTGTGCTATTACCACATATCACCGAAAGGTGGCTTTCTAGGTTCAAAAGCTGTGAATTATTTGAAAATGGTCAGAGTGGTAATATTCGCAAAATGCCCTCCATCCCTAGCAACGACACGCGGAATGCGAAATTAGAAAAGAGGCCCTGCATCGTTGGCGCCGATTGGGTGAAAAAAGTGAGGGGTAGGGGGTAGCAATTGACTGACATCTGAAAGTACCCGGGGTAGACGACAAAATTTAAAAATTTAGTTACGAAATTAGCTAGCTTTCCCGGGCAATCTTTTAGGATCCCTAGCTTTAGAGAGCTAAATTAGCGAGCTTTCTCTGGCACTAGCTTTAGAGAGCTAAGTTAGCTTGCTTTCCTGGCACTCTTAGGATCTCTAGCTTTAGAGAGCAAATGTAGCTTCCAGCACTCTTTAGGATCCTAGCTTTAGAGAGCCAAATTAGCTAGCTTTCGGGCACTCTTTTAGGATTCCTAGTTTAGAGAATCCAATTATTAGCTCTGGGAACTCTTGAGATCCCTAGCTTTAGAGAGCTAAATTAGCTAGCTTTCTCGGGCACTCTTTTAGGATTCCTAGCTTTAGAGAGCTAAATTAGCTAGCTTTCCCGGGCACTCTTTTAGGATCCCTAGCTTTAGAGAGCTAAAAAGAAATAAAAATTGGATTCCCGCCCCCTTACTCGCCGCCACTGGCTAATAGCATGGCAGCCTATTAAGGACTGATTGAAGTGCTATCAGCGTCAAACCTCTTTCTGTCCCCAAAAGAAGATGCCAGTGGTAACAGTGACACGGTTTTCAAAGTTTTCTTCCAAGAAAGTGAAAAACTGGCTGACCCCGCATCACCGTGCACAAACTACGCTCGTACAAGCATTATCGTACAAGCCGGCCGAAGTCGTACAAGCATTAAGGATGGACACAGTCCGTACACAATTGGAACGGGACGACGCGGTATCCCTCTCCATTAATAGACATAATGATGCTATGCTGGATACCCATACAACAGGGGTGGGGAACCCGCGGCTTTTTGAGTTTCTTATGCGGCTAATTATTTACAATTTGTAATGAAATAATGTACTTGTCTGTAATATAAATAACTAGCATTAAGAGCACGGCGTTGCCCATGGCATAATGACTTCAACAAAATAAAAAAGCCCAGAATAACATAAAATAAAGTTTTAAAAACGATCTTATTTCTGCTTCTTCCAGTACAGCCTGCCCTTGTTTTCGACGCTGCCATTTCTTGTTTCCATTGTTCAATTTGTAGTACTTGGGTACTTCATTGAGCAATAGGGTGCGTGCAAACTCATCTTGGGTGCAAAGTCTGAAGAATGATGTAAGTGTCGCTTCCTCAGGTGCTTGGGCACGTCAAGCAGCATTTTCTGTCGTGGAAGTAGAATCTTTGACAATTTTGAAGGTGGATGCTTAGATGAATCACGGTGGGGTGTCGCTCGTGAATCGGGAAGTCATTAAAAAGATAATTGTCTGCTCTATCTAATGATGTATTTATTGGTTTTTTATGGAAAACAAAAAAATCATTAAGTAAAAAATTTTCTAGATTAGATTTTAAAATTTGGGCTTCCAGGTGCATTGAGTCACCATTACGACTACCTGTGGGCCAAATCTCAAGGCTCTAAGTGCAATATTTTTAGTTTAATCATCGCACAAAAACACACAAACAATGCCTTTTATAAGTATAGATTAATATATGTAATATCTCAGAGAGCTTGGTTCACAGATTCCATAAAATTTTGGTAAAATCAAATAGGAAAGCAAAATGAATTACGATATTCACTCAGCTTTCAACAATGAAAGAGAAAAACGCAATTAAATATTTGTTTAAACAGAGAAAGCGGTATTAATTACGTTGAAACAATGAAAAGTATTGCTGTAAATTACACCAAAAAGTATTTTTAAAAATTTATTAAAATTAGAGAAATAATGTACGGTAACTTTATCGTTTAAAAAAAGACTTTTAGACGTTTAAAATAAACTTCATTAGAATACGATTATTACAAAAAATGCAATAGAGAAATTAGTACGAAAAATTACCCAAGATACCACAAAATATTAAATAAAAAGTTTTCTAGATTGAATTTTAAAATTAGTGCATTGAGTCACTATCAGGGCTATGTGTGTGCCAAATTTCAGGGCTGTAAGTGCAATATTTTACGTCTAAACATCGCACGCACTCACACACAAACATTGTCTTTTATATATAGAGAGAATACAGAACATTCACCTTTAAGTTTCTGCTTGTGCGTCCTTTTGCCCAACTGCCGAAATAGGCCTTTCAGTACAAAAAGGTTTGCCATACATTATATGCACAGAATCATTTCGTGTTTTCCAATGATTGACAACTTCTGAATTCTACTTATCAGTGACATTTGACCCAAATTCGAACGTATTACCTGCCATATTTCTTAGCGTTTCCTAAGAAAACCGTTTACAGGACCTCTTCACAATAGCTATGCACAAAATTCATTGTTAGCATGGAAAATGATGTGTCAAATGACAGGAAAGAATCAAAATCCTGAGAGTGAAAATGTAAAAAACTAGGATATTATACAAATGCATGACATATATTTCATCAAAGTCATTGAAAAATTCACTAGTATCTTCTTTCTACATATCTAGAACGATCTTCACAAATATACTTCAGAAATGGTTCATTGCCAATGAAAGCATGTATTTTCGTGAAATCAAATGATTGAGTGCGTGCCCTGAAATGAGAGCTGTTGGCATCGTAGATAATGCTATACTCAATTTTACTCTTCATTACCCCTTCTTACTATCGTTTTGAAAGTATCCGTTGATACTGCGTGTTGATTGTTATCTATCAATTCAATGCTGCTTTACAATGAGTTACTCTCTACCACCGATATCGACGCATTCTTTTGAAGTGCATACTGCCACTTGAAGGCTTTCAGACACCCCAAAACAATACGAAACAAATACAGGGCCAGATTTCCCCCAAGGCCAGCTTAGGCCATGGCTTAGAGCGCATTCGTCAGGGAGCGCCTATTCAAAAGGAATAAAATATTGGCATATTTTCAGTATTTTGAAAAGACCCTATCAAATGCTTTAATTACGCATCCATATTAATTAATTGAATAAGACACATTTCTGTTGAGCAGCAGCGGTGTGTGCCCGAGGCTAGAAAGGGAGGAACCCTATTTTCCTTTCAAAGACGCCTTTTCTAAACAGAAGAATCAAGAGCAGTTTCATTTGACAAACACAACTGCTTTGCAAGGGCGCTGCGAGAATTCAGATTTTTATTGCTCCCGGGGAACCATGCAGAGCGGAAGAAAGGGATGATATTCCTCACTGCATAAAAATTGCGATTATTAGGAGAGGGTTGGGGGTGCTTTACGGATGACCACTGTTTCTGCAGTTGCATTTTACTGGTGTAAAACAGATGGGCCAATCTCGTAACATGAGATCTCGCTCATCTTCTTCAGTAAAAGAAAAAAAATTCTTGGGATAACTAAAACCATGACAAGGTAACCATTATGAAAACAATCTTGTAATTTGACGACCAAATGCAGATCTTTGAGAAGGGAAACTAAAACACTGACGCCTTTCTTAGATTTCTGTGTTCGCTGGCCATTATTTGACCATAGTTACATTGCTAGAGAAAAAGGTCTCGACTCTCCACTCAACAATACTGTGCTTTTTGAGGGCATGTAAGAATATTGTTACAAAAGTCTTTCTGTGGGTGTATGATGTAAACAGTCCAACACGCAGAATAATGGAGAACGAAGGTTTATTCACAAATATGCAGGAAAACACGTAGCACAGGTAACAGGAAACAACAGATCGTGCACAGATTAGCAACGTAAACAGACAACAATTCACAGGTAATGACAGTTCTGCACTTTGATATTTAGCAACACAACCAGTCAGAAAATCACTAATAACGACAATGACAGCACTTTCAATAACGCTCAGTTCACCGGCTTCTAGCTCGCACTGCAGACGAAACTCTAAAGTCGTTCTAGTGCAGGGGTTCTCAACCTTTTCTCCCTCGCGTACCCCTTGATTAGTCTTTTCATTTTCGCGGACTCCCTACTGTCATACCCTCCCCCGATCATCCGTCTATGCAAAGAAGTTTTTATCAATAATGTTAAGGGCTTTGGTAAGCTTAAGAGTCAAATAACGCAAATTAAGGGCATTTGAAGGATTTATTTTTAATTTTATATTTTATTCCAATTTTAAAATAGTATTAGTTAAACGGCAAAACAAATAAAAACAGTATTGTAATAATTTCACATTAATTTACAAGGTTAACTAAAAATTACACTTCGTAATAATCAGTTATTCAAGTGCAAGAAAATTTCAATGCGATACTTGAGCTTGTTTAATGGAGCTGAGTTTTATAAAATTAGGTTCGAATGAAGAAAGATATAATCTCATGTCGATATTTATTCTTACTATATGTATAAGACATGAATGCTCTTTCCACAAGTTCTGTGTTCGTGAAAGGTATGAAATATTTTATTGCTTTAACACCGAGTTCTTTCATTGCTACCCAGGAGTCAATCAAATTTCTTTTTTAAATACGGATTCTAATGAAGAATCAGTGAAAAATTTAATTAATTTTTCTTTTTCAGAAATTGTTGATTTTTCAGCTTTTTGAAAAAACGCTTCGTTGAATGGATTTAAATTCCACATATCTGCATCACTGCGCTTCGGAAAATATTGTCTGAATGACAACTTAAATCCTTTTAAATGTGCTATCGTACTAGATTTTACTTATTTTGTTAATTTAATTTCGTTCTCTGATAAAAAGCTGTGAAATGTCTCAAAAACTTCATATTTTTTTTATGCAGGATTCCCAAAAATTCTGCTTCTTAATCGTAGACTCGATTTTGTCAGTTACCTTAAAAATGATTACGGAATGGTTCTGAAATCCTAAATTAAGTTTATTCATTTAAGAAAAAAAGTCAGTTCAATATGCAAGTTGCTGCAACGTAAAAGGGTGGTCTTCAAAAAGCATATGAACTTCATGTCTCAGTTCAAACAATCTTATGAGTACATTTCCTCGCGAAAGCCATCTCACTTCTGTGTGCAAAAGTAACGTAGTATATAAGCTGCCCATGTCTCCACACAAAGATTTGAACAATCGGGCGTTAGTTGAATTAGCCGATAAATGGCGCATTAGTAAAGATGGTTTAATACTGCAATTTGACAATATCCCTCCACAAACAACGCAGAGTGGTTTTGGACAATCTTCATCACCCGTGACAAGAAATCCACATTTTAAGTATTATTTAGAATATTTTATCTTCTTCGGAGACACACTGATGTTTTGAGGTGCTTTTTAAAACTAAATAAATTTTATTTCTTACCTAAACAAGCCAGTCAGTCGGCCTTTGCACTTCATGATTATCATCTTGCTGATCCACAGTTATCTCCATAGCTGCCAAATCGGTGGCTCGAATTTCAGTTCTATATGCCGATCTTTTAAGAGTTCCAGTTTTCAACCACTTGTCCATTTTGAGAAATCAAACAATATTGAATTGAAGTCACTCTAAAGATAAGCACTTCAAATTAAACACGCATAGCCTAAAAACACCAGTTTCGTGCCACAAAACAAACCAAACCAATCAAATTGAGCTAAAAACACAAAGCTTTGATTTATATAAACAGTCATTATTCATTATGCATCTCAATCATCGAGCAGTTAATGATGCCTACGTTTAATCATGCTTTTAATAAAAATGTCAAAACAAGAATCTTTGAGAGGAATCCGGATTGCTCTCGATAAGCCTAAACTATGAGAACAAAAATAAAAAAAAGCATACCACACTGGGCCTAGTTGAAGCTTTTACGAACGCACTGATGATTCATGCCTAATCTGGGCTATGAAGACAAAATATCAATCATTTGCTATGTTTTCTTTTACTTTCTGTTTTCTTATTTTGAGCGGAAGTTTTAGACTAGCACAACTCATACAAACTTACACTGTTAACAATTTTGGTTCAACGTTTCACCAAAATATGGTGCATGGATAGTTGTCGCCACTGCATGGTGAAACATTACTCCATCAACTGGAGCTTTGATTGAACTATGGAAAGGTAATACGTTGAACCATGAAATGGTAATACGTCGAGCCATGGAGTGGTTCAACATATATCCCTTTCAAGGTTCAACATCACTCGAACTAATGGTTTAATCAAAGTACCAGTTGATGGAGTAGTTTCACCATGCTATGGTGACAACTACCTGTGCACCATACGCACTGTGCAATGGATTGACATGAAATTGCATTTTTATGAATAATTTTATATAAAATAAATCTTTTCAGATTTGCAATAATAAATTTAAAATATTTATCAGTATACCCACATTTTTCTGCAATAAAATTTGAAGTATTTATGCTGAAATTGAAATAAAATAATGTCATATTAAGTTTTAATATTTAATTTGAAAATTTTGAGTGAAGCATAAAAATCACTTGAAATATCTGGAAATTTAAGCAATGCCTCTGACAGTTTAATTTACTCGTGAAGAATATTTTATCAAACATTCAAACTAAATTTTTTTTAAATATTAAAGGACCCAAGATTGCAATACTGTTCCAATTTCAGAAGAATTGCTTCGATTTTTCTGTAAAGATATGCGAGCTCATGCATATAATGGTTTCCCATAAATCCTTTAACCATCAGGTATTTTCCAATACATTAAGTACAGTACATGTGAAGTCAAACTGAGATACTGCCTACTATTACTGTCGATTTTTTTGTACATTTATGCTGTTAGTAGTTTTTGTATTATTAGTTTTTAAAAATTTATATTGAAAATTTGATTCAACTTTTCAGAGTTTAATAATTAGGGAAACTTTTAAAGGAAAATCAAACATTTAATTTAATAGCATAAACAAACTTTTTCTGCTTCATTTTCAAATGCAACTGTATTTTTTCATTGAAACACATAATTCTCAAAATTGCAAGCTTTCTATACAAACCTGGGAAATAAAATGGAATTTTTACAAGAAATTCATTGGGAATTGTTCAAGATTTTAGCTCACTCATTCTTTGATTTCTTTGAAAGTAGCTCAATTTTTCTTTTGCTTTTAGACATTTTCCTTTGAAAATAAAAACAAACCTATGCACTTAAAACTACAAGACAGAACTGAAAACTTCTAGGTGTGTACTATATTACAAAAGTATATTATAGTATTATATATGTACGAATTTATAGTCTGCTAAAAACAATACATACAGCATATCTTTTTTGAAATAATACATTAAAACAAAAACAATCGAAGAAAATCAGGTCTCATTTCCATTATCCAGATTAAAATAAACTGCCAAATATGGTTTGCAAATAAATCTCTTGTGCCTATATTTAGAGATGTGTTCAGTTTTACTTTATTTAAAAAAATGTCCCTTCCTCTATAGACACAATTGTAACACTTAAATATATTTCCAAATAATTTACTTTTAACATTTTGATTATCATGGACATTTAAAATTGCAAGATTACAATATGTTTTTATTGTACTTTACAATGCTTTTTTGTTTCAAACTTTAACTTTTAATCTTATTAGATTTTTCATAAGTAATCTCTATAGTAATGAGCATCATTTGAATAAACTAAATGAAAAGCTTATTTCATTTCAAAAAATTTATTTTTACTGTGATTGCAGTTCGTATTGCATCTGCTACATTAAAAATACATAAAAATGAATTTTATACACAAAAAAAATTATTTTATATAATAGCATATTCAATATTAAAAATGCACAGCTTTAGAAATATTTCATTCTAGATTACACATATATTATAATATATTGTATGACAATTCAGAACAACATATTTATCAACAATTTCAGAAAACAATCACTTCTGACATGCAAGCAAAAAAATACAAAGTCTGCTTTTAAATGAATTTTTTTCCATGAGAAAATAATGGCCTGGCTCTAGTCTTCAAAGACAAAAATAATAAATCCATAATATAATATGCCGATAAGGTCATAATGAAACATGAATATCATAATATAAATACAATATTATAATTAAAAAATAAGTTCAAACGTAAACAAACTGAAGTAAAAAATACATAAAAATGATGCAATGCAACAATTGAAATTGAAAAGAGTTGTCAAAATTCTTTATTCGTAAGGAACTATGAAAAGTTGATATTGTTTCTTCAGTATATTTTTAATCCATGTTTACTAACGGCAGATGGTGATTATACATTTGTTTTTCAGGCTGTACAAATTTAGATTCTGTAAAATTAGCCTTCATATCGCTTTTTGTTGCTATGCAAAAGCAACAACATACATATATACACTAAAATTAGTAACATAGCCACCTATTTGAGCGTCTAAATTATCACCTATTATAAAAACAATTCCATCTTTAACAATATGAGGTATTCCTGAAATAATTATTCTATCGGTTTCTAATAACTTTAGGTCTTTTATCAGAGGTTAGAGAACTGCTTTAAAGCCGAAGTATTTTATATCCGAGGATCTACACAAAATAGCTAACTGCATATCTTTCACTGAAGAACGATACTTAGATGGGATGTTTCCTAGTGCAAAATAAAATGCACCTAGCTTGTGTTTTGCTTGATTACCTCTTAATGGGTAAAAAACCATAAATTCATCAAAATATAGCAAAATTTGTATATTTGCACAAGTTCAACCAAACCGAAGTTCTCCTTTAGAAATTTTTTCTGAGCATATTGTGATTTCATAACATTGAAAGTGGAATTTAAATTACTCACAGCAGGCTAATTTAAAACCAAGTTTAGAACATTCTCATTTAGATTGTTTTCGCTAAGTTTCTACGGTAGAATGTTTAGTTAATGAAACGTTATCTGTTTGGAATTCATTTCTGCATTTATTAATTCACAAATGGTAGAGTTGGGCAGTAAAAATTTTTCTTGCATTTTAAAAATAAATAATGCAACATTTCTATTGTAGTCTGGGATCAATATTGAATTCTCCCTGAAATTTTCAACATGATTGGGAACCGAATGAGACAATTGTGCCCGATTTCTGTTTTTGACAGGTGTTAAGATCTGACTTAAAATAATTTAACACAGAACAAGAGTGATACCTTGACAAATGTGACTTAAAAGAAGAATAAACTGTATATTTCATTTGACATTTCTTTAGGGGCAGAAAATATATTTCTTAAAATGTGAAATAAACTTACATTTTAAAAATGATTTAAATCCACATGTTCTACAAGTTAATATATTTGCATTCTTAGTTTTAAATTCATTGTGTTGGTACAAGGGCTTTTTAAATGACGAAAAAGTGGTAAATGTTATAGGACAATTGTTGAAGCCACAAATATAATTAAAATTAGGATCATATCTGTGAAAATTCCTTAAAAGAGATAAATACAAATAAACACAAGAAAATCTTTAGCGCATTGCGAACAACAAAACATACTGGTACTACAAAGTAAATAACAGAAATTGACAAAATAATACATTTTTTTTTCCAATTTGATATAACTTTAAATGTTATGCTTAAGTGACATTCTGCGATAAAGGCTAAGGACTTTGTTTGGTATATTACTACCATCAATTTTCATTATATATTTCTGAATAAATTTAAGGATGGTAGCAATATGTTTTGGATAAGTTATATTTATCGTAAAAAATGACATTAACAGTCCAATAGCTGTTATGGAATTGCCCGTTCTGCATAAAATTTCGATTTCAGCTGCAATGCAGAAATTATTAGAACTGTCTCTGCAGATCTCCTTCAACATCTGAGGTAACCTAATGGATCAAAAATTATGAAATATTGAAAATTCGTTCAATTATGAATAATAGCCTTTAAGCTCCTAAAAGCAAATATGGAAATAAGCACCCTATTAGTGCATTTTGAGGGCTTCTGGGAACCCTGAATAGTCAGGCAAGGTAAAATGGATAGTCAAAATATATGGCTTATAAAACAGATATTTAATAACATGTGCAGTATTTTGAGTTGGGAATTCAAGACGTTTGTTCCGTTTTTCATTTCTCGATTGATATTATCTGACTTACATTCCTCGACAGAGGCAAAATATTAAACTAGTTTCTGCCTGAAATTGTGTGTTTAAACTTTCCTCGTCCAGATCATTAAGGAATTCCTATTATATTGACAAATATTTTATTTTGGAAATTTCTGCTGCTGTTTCAACTTAAGTTTAAGGAAAAAAAATTGAATGTCATATTTTTAGAACTGAGTATATAGGTCGGCTGAACATTCCGCATCTTGTAAAGGATAGACACAGCATTATTTTTTAAATAAATAATTCACTTACAATAAATTAAACAGAAATATTCCATGTAATAACTAGTTAACTTAAACTAATCTTTTTTTTAATAATGAAAAGTATTGAAGCAATTATATACTTAATTTTACGATTTCTTGTTTTTGTTCTTGGAATCATTCTTGTTCTTACATAACACAAAGGGTAAATTACAGTCCTTGACATATTTTAAAATAAATATAAAATCAAATAAATAAAAAGTGCAGTTTAAACTAAAATTCTTTTTAAAAAATTTCTCATTGTGTAAAAGTTTTGAAATGTGCAATATTGGCAAAAACTTCCAATTTTACTACTATATGCTTGAATAATTCAAAATAAAGACACAAACATATATGCTGGAGGAATTTTAATAAGTAAAAATGTTCTAGAAATGTTAAATATATTGAAAGCAAAACTCGCAATGCACAAAATGTCGAGAAAATGAAAATATTGCAGATTTTTGGAAGATTAATATATCAGTGTATTGCAAAAAATACATATTTTTATCACTGGGTGGGGTAAAATGGGTATACAAAACATAGTTAAAAACATCTACACACACACACACACACACACACACACACAACATGTGCAATGTATAGATTAAACAAAAAAAAGTTTTAATAAACAATATTTTTACTTAAATCTTAAAAGTAGGGTATTTTACCCCACTGGAATCTATACATGAAAATCAAGTTTAAGATAAATGAATAGAACATTTAAACCTACCTCTTCAACAAAACATTCCACAAGCTCTTTCATCAGGTATGGTAAAACGTAAACCCTAAACTAGTTTTCATATTCTGATTTTCATGTTCTGAAGACCTTGGAAAAAAAGTGATTTATTATTGTTGATGCTGTTACTGCTTGATCATCAATATTTACCGCTGTATTCTTCAAGTGAAGGAAAATCTTCATAATTGACATATTAATCAAAATCTGCATCATAATTTTGAAGAGAGAAAAATGTTGTGTGATGTGATAACTTGATTCAATTACTTCAAATAGTTGTTCACCACCTGTCATTTCTCGAACTTTAGAGGATGTTTTGTATTGCATTGAAACCTTCAACTACAAGAAAATTAAGAAGATATTTGAAGCACATGGAATTAAAAATATTACCGACAATTCATTAATAATAGTATCTCAAATTTAAAGGTAAAAATATATCCAAGGAATATTAACATCGACAAACATATAGCATGCTTCTTCAACATTATTGAACCTTCCAGCGGGCGCGCGTTTGCAAGAGATACTTGAATTGTGCATCGTATTAAATATTTATATCGTTATTTTATATATTTAAGTGCAAATTTACTTATAAAATCTTTGTTTACTATTAGGCTAATAAATACAGATAAGTTAAATAAAAGTTGCATGTATTTTTGTAAAATAACACGAAATATATATGTAATACGATGAACGATATGTCGTAAAATTTGCGTAAGTGCGCCCGCTGGAGGTTAACAACAACATTGAATTAAAACGTTTCAGTTTTAATATTTCCAAACACCATTAAACGATAAATTAACCATAAACAGATCGTAATAAATATGAACGTCAACCCTTTTAGAGTTTGTACAATAAATTCCAATATGCTTAAGAATAAAAATAAATAAGTTTCACTTTTATAAACTAAAAAATACACATACCTTACACTGAATATCGAGTGAAGCTTCGCCGTTCTTCCCGTGTAGTAAGGTCCTACACAGAGCATGTCCTGGAAAATGGCGGTTAACCCGTATTTTACCATCGTCCTATATATAGGACAGCTCTGATGTGTCGAATTTTCATAGCCAATATCGCATTTTTAATTTATGTTCCGCTTATAAAATATATTTTAAGATTGATAAAGGCTATTTATTATCTTTTTAAGTTCAATTTTTATCATTTTTGATTTTTTTAAGAATTTTGAATTTGGCTAATTTTTGCTACTTTATTTGACATGAATTAAATTTTTCTTTTAATTAATTAAGAGAAATTAATGCAAGATTTTTTTCAAATTTATTCATGACAAGTCTTGTATGTTATTTCTGAGTAAAATTTGCAAACAAAAAGCTATATTCAAACTAGTTTTACAAAGCTTTTAGGTGCCGTCCTATATAAAGGACGATAGTAAAATCCCCTGCTATGCACACCCATACAAAGGCGTTTCAAATTTCGGGAAAAAGGGTTAGAATATCTATGTTTTACATATCGCAAAACTAAATAACATCTGGTTTGCTTGGAACATGAACCTGTAGGTGTGTCTTGAGTAATATATTTGCGCAGTTCCTTTGGTCGAGAGTTTTGGTCACGTGCCGACGCTATCTTTTGTAGGGAAAAGAATACTGCTGTTCGAGGTGTGATCTGATTTTACATCTATACCTTCCAGAAAAGTATTGGAAATGAGTCGGAGATTTCTAAGTGAAAACGCTTTTGAGTATTTAATGTCATTGGCCGATGAATATGCTGATAGTGATCTTTAAATGATAATACAAATATTACCACCTGATACAGAAATTGTCACTGATGATGAAGAAATTGATGATGCCTGCACCAGAAATGATAATGGCCATGATGACTTTGACGAAAAGATTCAAGAAGAAACCGATGGAACTATTGAAATTCTAAAGGAAAAGGATGCTGCTGAATATGTTTAAACACCTACATCGACTAATTGTTCGCCAAAATTTTGATCAGGTCCTGAATTATTTTACGGATATGATTTCAGGAAAATCACCTTTTAACTTCCCCAGATGATGGCTGAAAATATGATTGTCCAGCTATGGTAAAAGGTATAGAAAATTATAAGCTATAGAAAATTATAACAAGGATGTCACATTTTACCCAGAGAAAAAATGTACTGGGAAAATGCTCCTGATACTGGAACAACGCTTGTTAGTCAAACAATGTCAAGAAAGCGATACTTAGATATCTAGATGTATTTATACTTCAGTGACAGTATTGCTATTGATTCAGATCGCTATTGGAAAGTACGCCCAATTTACAAATAAGTGAATAAAATTTCACAACATTTTGGTGTGTTTTCTGAACATTTAAGTAATGATGAAAGAATAATCAGCTATTTTGGAAGACATAGATGAAAAATGAACATGAAAGGAAAACCCGTGATATTTGGATATAATCTAAGGATACTCTCATCTTTCGATGTATATCCTTCTCTTATTATACCATTTCAGGCAGTAAAGCAATTCTGAAAACAATTGTGGCATGACTATGAAAAGAAAGAAAAGAAATCATTAGCCCAAATAGTCGTTGAAAATTGGCTGTCTGTTGTTGAAACTCCTGCAAGACCATAAAATTTATAAGGAGAATATGTTTACGTCGTGTGATCTTTTCGGTCCCTCAGAAACAAGCGTTTCTTTGCTACGGGAACAGTTAAGGAGAATAGAATTTCAAAATGTCCTTTAATAAAATTGCAGCTGTTCGATGGATTGACAATAGAGTTGTATCATTTATCACCAATTTTGAAGACAAAAGAGGCTTTAAAAAAGTAGAAAGAAGAATGAAGGGTGGAAAGCAGAAAGTAGACATACCATTGGTGTGTTGTTTCGTATAATTTGTACAAAAATGATGTAGATTTGTTGGGCAATCTCATAAAATATATTTTTCATCCATGCAAGGGAAAAAGTGGCAATGACCATTATTCAAAAATGTATTTGAGACATTTTAGAAACATTAAAAACTTTATCTCCATAACAAGCTGTAGAACTCATCTAATTTCTTCGACATTTTACAGTAGCCTACCTGGGATTGTGTGTACCTCGCAATGTTGCAAGAATGAGTTTGGGCATTCAAAAAAATCCAGATTACTTCAAATTCCCAAGTGAACCATTTCTAGTAAATGGAAAACAATGCCAATGGCAGCTTATAAACTGTACAAGCAAACGCTTAACTATTTGCCAAAAATGTAATTTAGGACTTTGCTTTGAATGTTTACTACCGTTTCATGTAAACCAAGATGCTTGACTGCAAAGCATGTAGCAGTGGATTATACCATCGTCCTATATATAGGACAGCTTGTAAAAAGAAAACCGATAAAGTTTTCTTAAGTTTTTTAACTTTATACTTTTGCTTGATGTCTCATTAGTCTGTGATATCATTTTTTTGGAAAAATATTAATTTGTTCTTAATGTGGTAAAATATGGGTTAAAAAGAGTTTTGCTTTGATTGGCTGACACAAGTTGCCAAAACATGGTGAAAGGTTGAACCATTTTTGAGAGTTGAACAATGGAATCATGTTTTTGAAATATCAGTTGAACCATTTATTGGTATTTTCTTTAAATTTGCACCATTTGTTTGTTCAACGTTGAACTGAAATTTTTAACAGTGTAGGAAAACAAAGTACTGTAACTTTTTAATCCTTTATATTTTCTTGTCTCCGCCATTACCGACTTTGATTTCGTGTACCCCCAACTGGTCCTTAGCGTACTCCTAGGGGTACGCATAACACAGGTTGAGAACCTCTGTTCTAGTGGATCAACACACTCAATACCGCTCGACGTCTAACAGCTCACTAGCTCTCACAGCGTATAGAACTCCAAAGACATTCGAGATCCAAGGCGATCACAGTCGATCAACATTTCATTCGTCATCCAAGCCTCTCCTTATATAGTCTCCCCCGGCAGGCCGTTACGTCACATGGAATCATCTAGTACATTCAAGCGTATCTCCTCTCCTAATAGAGATATCGAGGAGATTCCAGCACCTTTGAGATACCACATTTCGTCGCCAAGTTTGTAGCCAAGGTCAGGGGTCTAGACGTGACTGCTTCCCGTCATCCCATACTTACCCCTGTAAAACTCTCTTCCCAACCATAAGACTCACATTACTGGGAAGCGACTTTCCACGTTTGTATGATTGCTCCCCTCTTCAAAGACAGGCGTCCCGGCAGTCTCTTTACATACAACTATAATCGGTAGCAAAGTACGTTACTAGCCGATTAATGTGAATAACTTTTGGCTTGGAGTTAGGCGACCTCTGAACTCTGTAGAGAATATCATTCAGTTTCTTGACTACAGTATAAGGTCAGTCGCATTTCTGCCGTGGCTTCGGACTTAGACCTCTCCGTTTCTTCGGGTTACACACCCAGACTAGATCACCATTCTTGAAATGGGGATCTGTTGCTCCGGAGTCGTAATGAGTCTTCTTGTGTACCTTGGACAGTTTAAGTCGCTCTCTGTCGTACGTCTGTAAGCTTTCCAAACGTGCCTCCAACTTATTCAAGTCTTCGTTCGGCGGGGAAGTTGTATAACCCGGTCGTCCAAAGAGGATGTCACAGGGGAATCTCGGCGTTCGATCAGAAAGCTTTTCTGCTGAAATCCATCCAGTCACTGACTTTCCGTCTTCTGTTTTAGGTCTTTTTCGATCTCTGCAAATTTGACATTCTCTGCACCATTTCTCAACGTAGGCGCGAAGATGGTCCCAATAAAATCGCCCTCGGATTCTACGCAAGGTCTTCACGATTTCAAAATGTCCTCCAGTTGCACTGTCATAAGTATCTTGTAGAACTTCTTGAATTCTGCTCTTCGGAAGAATTAGTTGCCATCGACATGAGCTCCCATCATCATTCTCTCATTTACTATAAAGGAAACCGTCCTTAAGATGTAAGCAGTCCCAAAGAGCCCAGTATCGCCTTGTTGCAGGACTCTCCGGAGATTTCTTGCCGAGATGGTCTATCTTCCAACTTTAGTTTCTTCTTCAGAATTGATCTTATATCTGGATCTTCCAGCTGTGCTTTCTGAATCTCACTTTCAGATCAAGTATCCTCAGCTGTCACTCTTTACGCTCTCACGGAAATATCTGCTTCTATTCCGAACTTCTTGTCGGCATTCAAATCATGTTCGCGGCTGTGTACAAAGGATCTCCAAGAGAGGGCTTTATCATTTTCGTGAAGAGTTTCCTTTTGATGATTTATAAATGTAATCTGTTGGCATTCACTCTGTAAATGTCCTTTTTATTACACATCCAATATGTCACGTTAGGGTCTCACCAGGAAGCGTTATCACTCGGGCACTCTCTACGCACGTGCCCCTTCTTATAGCACCTCCAGCAAGTCATGTTCGGATTTCGTCGAGGAACGTTTTTCTTCCCAGCAGCAAGTCTGTCCAATAATTTTTCCAACGCTCCCAATAGAGATTCAAATTTTTCATCCTTTCTCTTGCTGGCGTTATCCTCTATCCTTATTGGCCTTGCGTGCATAGAGATCTTCGAAGCAATTTTCGAAGCTTCGTATTTCATGCTATATGCCAGGGCCGATTTCAAATCCGTGAAGTCCATCAACCTCGTGCAAAGTTGCGTGTTTTCTTCTCTGATGGCATTGATGAAGACCTGGACCGCTAAGCTCTCCCGAACATACAGAGGGCACTCGACGTAGGCCAGGCTCATTAGTTACTCCACATCGGCGGCTAATACCTGAAGGCTTTCTCCTGGTTTCTGCCGTCTCGTCTTCAATTCAGTTCTTTAAAATTAGGTAAGGTGACTATCTCCAATCGGGATTCTAGAGCGTTCTTGATGGCTGTAAGGTCCGTCAACTTATCAGAAGGTATTACTTGAAGAACTTCCGACGCTGATCCTCGCAGAGAGGCCACAAGTTGACTGGCTTTCACACGATTATTCCATCCGTTCGCAGAGCTCACAACGTCAAACTCAGTTTTGAAAACTGTCCAAGACGTTTATCCGTCGAATGTCAGAGATTTGACCGTTGGGTTGGAATACGTGAGCTCTGGATTTGCCGTAAAATTGATTATTCTGTCCTCGAGTTCACTCAGCCTCTTCTCTAGGTCGCCGATCTTCACTTGAACTTTTTCTTCGACTTTCTCTCTCTTTCCTAGTGCTTTGTCTTCTACTTCCTTTCAACCTCGCACTTCACCTCTCCAATCTCTCTTTTCACGCTTTGAAACTCTTCTTCTATTCTCTCTATGAAACTGTTGACATGATCTTTAATTTCTCCGACTTTACTTTCGACGTGTGATTGGATCGGATTCTTCATTTCTTCTTGTACTTTCTTCATTTCCTCTTGTCTTTTCTCCATTCTATCCTTCATTTCTTCTTGTCCTTTCTCCATAGATTTCTTCATCTCTGCTAGCAGAGCAAGTAGATCAGCGTTCTCAGCCACCTTCGTCTGAGATCTCGTATTCACCATACACAACTACCCCACTTCTGACACCAGTGTTACAAAAGTCTTTCTGTGGGTGTATGGTGTAAACAGTCCAATACGCAGAATAAAAGAGAACGAAGGTTTATTCACAAATATGCAGGAAAGCATGTAGCACAGGTACAGGAAACAATAGTTCTTGCACATATTAGTATCGTAAACAGACAACAATTCACAGGTAATAACAGTTCTGCACTTTGATATTTAGCAACACAAACAGTCAGAAAATCACTAATAACGGCAATGACAGCCATTCAATAGCGCTCAGCTCACCGGCTTCTAGTTCGCACTGCAGACGGAACTCCCAAGTCGTTGTAGTGGATCAATACACTCAATACCGCTCCACGTCTAACAGCTCACCAGCTCGCACAACGGATAGAACTCCAAAGACATTCGCGCTCCAAAGCAATAACAGTCGATCAACATTTCCTCCGTCATCCAAGCCTCTCCTTATACAGTCTCCCCCGGCAGGTGGTTACGTCTCATGGAATCATCTAGTACATTCAAGTGTATCTCCTCTCCTAATAGAGATATCGAGAAGATTCCAGCACCTTTGAGATACCACATTTCGTCGTCAAGTTTGTAGCCAAGGTCAGGGGTCCAGACGTGGCTGCTTCCCGTCATCCCATACTTACCCCTGTAAAACTCTCTTCCCAACCATAAGACTCACATTGCTGGGAAGCGACTTTCCATGTTTGTAACACTATATACTGTTACAAAGAATAACCTCAACCTCATTGAACAGTTTCTGCTATTTCTTTCTTGGCGAGAAAAGTTATATAAAAAACTGGAGAGCTCAAATTATTATTCCGATATTTTTACGCCGTCTTCATTTCTATTGAAATATGCATACAAAAAATGACTGGAAGCATAACATAAAAATAATACTAATGTATTTCGAATTAGATATTTTGCATAAAAAATGAAATGCAGCTATTCTACATCAAACTCGTAATAATAATAGAGAAATAAAACTTCCTGTTTACTGAATGCACTTGGGTAAAAATTGCTAGTATATTTTAAGGTTAAAAACAAGAGAAAATTTTCCATTTATTCTTTCCATTCCAGCTAGTGGGAAATAATTCTTAAAAACTAGCCGTATTTGGCCATATGCTGGTTCACCGGCATTACTGGTTGTGAAAATTTTGTTTAAATGCTAAATTTGTAGTTTTTTCTTGTGTTTGTTTTAAACTTGTCTGTTTAAAAAAAACTGTTTTTTTTAACTTGAATTTTCGAAAAATTTTATAGATTATAATAAAGGTTGGATATGCTGAATACCCAGGCATACTTATAAATAAAATACATAATTTAAATTGCAGTTCGACGATTACCATTCGAAGATTAAATTTTAAAAAATTTCAATTTGTGGTAAAGCCTCATAATTTTATTTCTCTTAGAGAGAAGAAGAAATTCTGCTCACTGAAATGCCGATATCTTTCTAAATCTTAAAAAATTACACTACGTCTCGCACATCCGCAGTGAAAAAGAATTTACTCATATTTCCTTTAATATTCAAAATGGTTTGATTGACAAGAGAGCTCTGGCGGAAAGGCAAAAATTTTCCTTTCATTTTGGCGCCCCTCTTCAGTTTTTCGTAAAGGTGCTCTAGACCTTGGAGAGGTCTCAAAATCTGTTCCACGAACATCATACCATAAAACTTGATGGGTCATTTACAGGTCCGACTGTACCCACGGGCAACCCGATCGCATATTCACAACCTTTACATGCACTCACGCCGTCTAGATTTTTGAGCCTCTTCATTGGCTGGCTATTCTCGCGTCATTTGTGACGTAACGTACTGCTCATGCGTAGCGTTCTTTGACAGAACAAGTCAATACAAGTTTTCGTTTATTTCTCTGTGTTTTCTTATTTTTGTCTCATATGTCTGCTCTTTTCGAAGCTAAACTTCCGACTTCATTTTCTAATGAAATTGAATCATTTTCCTCAAGCTTAATTGTAGTTCGGAGTAATGTTACAAATTTAGAAGAATGCAGCATCTGGATAAAGGAGTATGGAAAAGCAACTAATGCGAAGTGGAATGCAAGAATATGAATGCCTTGTGGAGAAAGATTCGTTTGCTTGTAAGTATTAATTTTAATGTTTTTTCCGTATATATTATATTTAAAAAATATTCAAATCCAAGTTGCATTATAGTTTTTTAAGTAGCAGACTCAAAATTTCAAATTTTTGTAAGTTTTTAATCAGTAAAACTAAGAGAAAAACCAATAGAGTTGTTGTTTATGAATATAACATATTTTTGTCTTCATTTATTATTATGAGTATGCATATAATTTGATATTCATGTATTTTTTATTGTGCATGAAAAAATTTAATTTTAAGTTAATTTATTTAATAAAAGGGTATTTAGTTACTAAAACCCATGATATAGAGTAGATACTCCAGTTTTGGCCACATTAAAGAGAAAATTTGAAATGGCAATTTCACAGTGGATGACTGTTTAAAGAATATTAATTCATACTTATATTATCCTTTAGCAAATTTTATTGTCTTTCTGCTAGTTATAAAATTTTTCTGGAGAATATTTTAGAATTTGAGTTATGAATTTAAATAAATTAACCCAATTTGCACCAGTTTTGGCCACCTTGCACCAGTTTTGGCCATCTCTATGCACCAGTTTTGGTCACACTAATATTATATTTTTTACAGACGGTTTAATGAATTTTAAGCAAAAAAAATAATTTTTATGCAATATGTATTTTAGTACATTATTTTCTGTTATTTTAAAAGTGATTTTTTTATGAATTTATAAAGATATGTAATAAAATTTATCTAAGCTGATTTTAACTGCAAATTTCAGTTTAAAAAAAGAAACAGGACTGTAGAAAACAATAATTTAATTTGGTTGATAAAATACAAAACTGGCTATACTCGCATAACTTTTTTCTGATAAAATATGAAACAAAAAAAAGGGAGAGGAATAATCCTACATTGCAAAAGCATAGATTTTTAAAAAAAATCTTACAAATCAAGAATTTGCATTATTATACAAACTAACAATATCCACAAATATATATTTTTATAAATTTTAATTGCAACATTAATCAAATTCATCAGAATCATTTCTAAAATTAGAGTAATCCATGCATATAAAAGAATATTCCTCATCACTCGAGTCAGGTTCCTCAAGTTGAAATTTCTAACATAAATGTGAGGTAAACATTCAACATGGAGATGCTTTTGACATTCCATTTTGAATGGCTTTAACTGCATGACCAACTTTAGATGGTGAGTAGCAAAATCTTTTCATGGAAATGCTACCTACTTTCTTATTTTTAATTGGAGCCATTACTATGTAAAATGAAAACAAAACCAAATCAGTTATTTTTATTTTAGAAACAAAACTAAATTAATTGATTTTATTTCATCCAGATATTCTTAAACTTATGTAATGGCTGAAAACAAAATAATGAAGTTATGTGGCATAAACTGAAGCATGTGGTGTTCCACTTTTAGCCACCTGTATGTCCAAAACTGGCACATATAGTAAATTTAAAGTACCAGTTTTGACCACCACCCAGTTAATCTTAAAAATAATTAATTTTGATCTGAAATTAGAATAAAAAGAAAGCTTGCCTCATAAACCCTAAGGGTAATCAGTTTTAGATTAATCATTTGATTCTGAGAGCTTCATGATGAAAAACTGCAAATGCTTGTTCCTTAACAAAAACCTTAACAGTTGTGAGTATACAATACATGGTCATGCATTTAATTTTTTCACAAGTCACACGTTTGAGAAAAATGAACCATTCAGATTGAAAATAATAAAATAAGGATTATTTAAAGTATTAGTATTCTTCTTATTAGTTAATTTGAAATTACTGGATAATTATTGGAAAAACAGATCCAATGTGGCCAAAACTGGTGCAGTGGCCAAAAGTAGAACATCTACCCTAGTCCCAAGCATCCCAGAACGATAATATTTAAATAAACTTAGTCATAATTCCACCCATGGCTTACTTTTTGCTTAGACCTTGGTTTACCCTTCCTCCCATAAACTTGATTTTGCACATTTCTAAGTAATCATGAATGAAATCTCAGTAATGTAGTTGGTTTGGCATGATCCTTGCTTGAGTTTTGTCTTTTTGTCAGTTTCAAAAAATGCCTTATCATGTTATTTTTTATCCAATTTTTAAAAGAAATTTCTCAACATTAATTTCTCATTTTACTAACCGCCTACTCTTCTCTATCCAAATTAAACTCTGTACTTAAAAAATCCTTTCACTCAAAACATCTTTGTTCATTTTCACATAATTTTCTCTAATTTAAATGCACATTTAGTTCACTCAGTGGACTACCTATAGTTACTAAAAGCCTAAATATTTATCAAGAAATGCTGATGATGGCCACTGAGGTGCAAATACAATTACAACTTGCCTATGTTTTTTCCATAATTTAAATTTAATGTTCTTTCTTTACCTATTCATTTATAATATACTTTCAATTTTTATAAATATTTGTTTCTCCATTTCATTTTCAGAAAAAAATTTGTTTGTCACCATTCTGTTTTTATAAAAGTCCCACCTGAGGAAAATAAAAGAAGTATTTCCAAAAATGCAAACTGTATGGCTACAATAGATATAAAAGTTAAATTGGATACAACAGCAACAAGGAAGGACCATTCTTCTTGCTTCAAAGTAAATGAAAATTAAAATTTAATTTATTTGGCATTATTTTACTCAATATATTGAGAAAGAAAACTTTTTGAGTATCAAAACATTTAACATATAATTAAATATTTAATTTACTGTAAGTGTACTTTTATAAATGATTTTATATATGAATTAAGCCTTTAAAATAACACAAAAACATATCAAGAAGAATTTAATTCATTCTAAATAATTTTAAGTAAATTAAAGAAATATATATAATTTTATTTGACTTTATTTATAAGAGACTTTTCATATTTGTTGAGTTTTTCCAATTTTCAAAAATTGGTTAATTATTAAAAGGGCTTAATAAAGTTTTGTTTGTTTATTTATAATTATGTTAACTCTGAAGCAAGCATACACAGCACTGAAATCAAGCTTTTCTCTTAAGTAATTTTTTAGGTTTAAATTTTGGTTTAGTGGTTCATCAAATAAAAAAATAAATATTAATACAACTATAGGTTTATTGTTTTGTTGCAATCATTTATAAATTATTTTAGTAGAACTATAAGAATTTCATAAAAATCCTCTACAGAAATTGTTTATATATTTTATGCTTTAATTTTAGAAAGGACTGTTTGCAGTAATTACGATTATTAACACACATGATCACAGCTTGAATACAGCTGAAACTTTGAAGTTTCTTCCTGCCTCTGATTGTACAGAAAAATTCATGGATTACTTCAGCGATGGCATGGGTGTTGCTGAAGCACGTAAATACCATGAAGGGATTTTACAGTTAGAGGAAAAATTTACAGAAGAACAAATGGCCAATAGTCAAATAAATCTTCCTTACAGAACTCTACTGCATTGTCACAATCAATGGTGTCTTCAAAATTTAGGTCCAAGAACTGGTCAGGGTTTAATTGAAGTAAGTAATCAGAAAGGAAAAGTTTAATCTGACTAATTTCTTGTTTAAAACTTTATAATCTTACTGGTTTTTTTTGTTTAACCTTTTTGATCTGATTAATTTCTTGTTTGAATGCTTAATTTTAATATTTGAAGTTTTGAACTTAACCATTCTCATTTTTATTGTAAATGATAATTTTTATCCAAAAGAATAGTTATGTTCCAAAATAATTGTGCATCTTTTTTCATTGAAAGTAAAAATGTAATTTACTATTGTTGAATTTGTACCAAGAATTGTAGCAGATATTTTAGTCAGTTAGTTTTAGTTTGTTAATTTAAGTACTTCAAAAGATTTTAAATGTTGAACTGTGCATAAAACAGATATTTTCCTCACATTTCAGAAATTGAAGGGAAAAAATTAATGTTTATGAAGATAGTGGAATCACAGTTCGTTTCTCCGAAGAACCATTTGCTGTTATCATATTAACCCCAATAATGAAAAGAGCGTACAATTTAAAATCTTCGGGTGAAATTGTATTTGTGGATTCTACGTCATCATGTGATCCTGATAACCACAGCATTACTTTCATGCTGCGTCCCTGTTCTGCCGGAGCCGTGCCTCTTGCAGTTATCATTACCAAAGGGCTGACTGAAGATTCGTATGCGAAAGGTTTTCAACTTTTGAATGAAGCGTTAGAAAACCCATTCAATAACAAGGGGCATCCAGAAATCTTCATGACGGATCACTCTGATGCAGAGATAAATGCTCTGCAAAATGTTTGGCCTGCGTCGAGAAACTTGCTCTGCATTTTTCATGTAGCTCAAGCTGTTTGGAGATGGTTGTGGGATTCAAGCCCTCAAATCCCAAAAGAGCACAGGAATAAGCTTATGTTTATTTTTTAACATATTATGTATGCTCAGACAGTTGAAGAGGTAGAAGAAGCATACGAAAAATTCTTGTGGGTACATAGGAGTTTACTTAACCACGTATGAAAATTGGAATAAGTACTTGAACAACTGTTGGAAAAAAACAGTTATGGTGCCTTGCTTACAGAAATGAGAAAGTGAGGAGCCATCATACAAACCACTTTTCAGAAGTTTGCGTGCGCATCTTCAAAGATGAAGTACTCTGTCGTGAAAAGGCGAGAGACATTTAAATCTCATATTTTATGTAACATGCACAACTCCCTTTTTAAAAAAGCAGCAAAGACATTATTATTAACTCAATTGTAATTAAAAAAAGGCTGGCATTTAAGTCACATTTTGTATAAGATACATCATGTAGTATTTGTTTTTTCTAATTAACTCTTGTAACTTTTAATAAAATTTAAAAAGTTGTAAAAGGGTCATATGTTTCTAGTTTTTGTACCTTACCTTATATTATGTATATATACATAGCAATATAATATTACACTGCAGTGCATGTATTTTACATGAATAGAGTCAATTGAAAAATAATACACATTTTGAGTATTTACCCTTAAAAACAAATACCCGAGTATTTTACATCACTGATTCAAATTGTTACTTTTAGTTCAAATTATTTTTTTCATAGTTAACATCCTTTTATTTATGCTTGAGGTTGAATACAATAAGAGTTTATCAACTACAATTTTCATTTAAAGTTAATTTCATTATCATGTTTTGTTGAGTAATAAAATATGCTGTTTTCCATTTAACTGTGTTTATTTGCAACATTTCACCTTCTTACATACATGTGATAAAGATGAGTGCATGGTACAAAGTGTTTCATTTAGAAACCATCAACACTGTTTGAGAATCATTTCTCCAAATGTCATTTTCATGAAACCTGTGATAAATTGCTAATGTTCTGGATATTTTAATAAAACAAATAAAGTATTTAGCAAATTTACACAGTATTAGCTTGAGTTTGTAAAATAACTGACCTTAAATTGATCATCAATAAATAATGAATAAAATATGAATAAAAATAATTTCCTAAAAAATCTATTAAAAATTTGCATTCATGTAAAATCATAGTTCTATTTGAGTTGTTTTAATAGAACTTTATAAGCTTTAGTTAATTTGTTTGCCATAATGCAGTTGCCCTAGACAACTTTTTCGAATAAACTGAAGAAAATGAGAAAATGTTCAATATATGAATATCAATTCCCATTATTTTTTTCATTCTAATTTTTATACAAAAGGTTTAAAATGAAGTTTATTAGTGAAAGTTAAGCAAATAGGGAAAATAAGATTGCATGAAGGACCCACACTTTACAGACATTTTCTTCAGAGAATGTGGAATAAGATACAAAATACAATGTTGGCTTCAAAATTTTATTTCATTTACAGTATTCAGTACCATCATTCATTCATGCAATGTCACAAAAAAAGTTAAGCTGCTTTTGAGATTCAATAGTCTATATTTTTAAAACATGCTAAAACAACAAATTTAGTTCTAAGTAAATATAATGGAAAAACTAGGGCATAATTCATCGAAATTACTGAGATGTACACAAATAAATTGAACTTGCCTCACTACTGTTTAAATACAACCTAACTTCGGCCTTGTAAACAATCTACTATCCAAAAATCTAGAAGCAATTTCAAATCATAAACAAAACACGACACGACTAATAGATTCAATACAAATCTATGGAAAACTCCGATCAGCTGAAAAAAAAATCCTTGCAGTGATTTACGTCACAATTGACGCCGGAAGCGCCAGCCAATGAGGAGGCTTGAAAATCTCTGTGGTGTGAGTGCATGTAAAGGTTGTGAATATGCAACCCGATCCTGGGAGATCCTCGGGAGTCGGGTTGACCAGAGGTGCAATGCGGTCTGCATATAGGCATTCTGTACTCGAGCAGAACACCATTGTAACTTTGGAGGGATCTGATTGGACAAGAGAATCTGACGTCACTCTTCTTCACATCGCATCAACAGTGAGACACGCGTATCTTGTCTATAGTTCTTAAAACTCTAAGTACTAATTTTTTTCTCCAAGATATTGCCTGAATTTGTTTTCAAAAGGGGAATCTTTCTTCTTCTTGATTTAATGTCGTTAGATTTGCTTTAAATTCTTTCTTTGTGAATATATTGTCATGTTTTTTTTCCCTTTTGAATGTCGCCATGTTTTAAAAATGTGTGGCAGACGGCAGCACTGTAGCTTGCACTCGTGCTCGCAATTGCCTAATACATTTATACTTAATTCCTCTAATATTTATATATATATACATACTCATTCTAAACTTGCTTTGAAAATTCTTTCAAATTTTACTTCAAAATTTAATTGTAATAACTTTTTACAAAACTCAACGTTGGTTAAAAAATACTAAATTTTGCTTGAATCATTGGAATACGATTTTCAACTTTTTTACTGAAATAAGACAAGTTTTTTTTAAAAAACCTTCCTTTTCCATAAGTCGTAATCGAGTGCTATAATAAAAGGATATGGTTCAATTTACTTTTTTAACTCCTGTTAGAAAATCTTGATCAGCACTGTTAGGGATCTTGATAGCCATTCACTGTTTTGTATTTTTATATTCATCTTAACAATGTAAACAATATTTAAAACACACGTTTTATTTTTAACCATTTGCAAATATTGCAGTTGGTAATATTTTTTATCTGTTGCTGTATTAATGAGACAGTGAAATCATACTAGGTATTTCTTTTGCATGGGTTTGTGAGAAAGTCAAGAGATTACATAATTAACCATTATTGAAAATGAAATGAAATGAGATAAAATAAATTTATTTAAAGTTATTTTACTTTGGAGTAAAAATGTTGTAAAGATCATGTTAGAAATTTCACTGCTAAAATTGTGTGAACTTAAACCTAATATTCATAAATTTCCATAGGCTAATTGAGATTTGCAATAATAACAGATTTGTCTTGCTGGTTTATGACATAACGCCGCCTGCACCCCCGGTATCTAGAACCGAAGTTATTTTACCAGTTTGGATGCGTGCTAGACGGATTTAGCTACAAAACCCCCCACGGAGCCCACGAGGCCCCGCACCAAAAGACCACACCCCGACAACTTTATTTGATCAACAAAAATATACAAGGTTGTTAGTTTGAACAATTATTGATTTGCAACATAAAATAAATAACAGACGAAGTACATAGTTGGTAACAGATACATACAACGCCGCCTGCACCCCCGGTACCTATAACCTAGATTATTACACCAGTTTGATTGGGTGCAGTGCGGATTAAGTAAACAACCCCCCCACGGGGCCCCCAACGCCCCCAGACACCGCTGACTGAGCAACTTTATTCGAAAATTACACACATACAAAACATACATAACATACAAGGACACTACATTTTCTTCAATATTTAAAATACACAATGCTGATCTATTTACAAATTTCCCGATGCGCTGCTATTTGAGCGCTCAACCCTGAAAATAATGTATTTACTATGCTATACAGTATTCTACATTCATGTACATGAGGTTTCAATTCTGTTTTCTAACTATTTCGACTAAAACTATGAAGTTATTCATTTATTTCACCTATTTTACACACTGTTTCTATGAACTTAATTTCCTTGCATTACCAAGAAATTGTCATTTTGCCGGTACCTACCAGATCTCTGCCTTGGGACAGGAATGGAGCAGTTCTAAAATTGTTCAGAAAACTTAATGCCCGAATGCTTGCACTGATTCACTAATACATTAACACTTTTAAAACTGACCAAGTGTATAATATTTCTCGTTTACTAATACATATGAATAAAACTGATTAGATAATTGAATAATTCAGTCTAAATAATTCTTGATTGTTCATAATATGTCTTACTAAAGCTCGAATTTTTGACCTTGAGTTCTGGTTGGCCGCCACTCTTTGAAACCAAAACTTTTGCAGATGTTCGGCTGGTTTCCGTAGGTGCCAGGAGATGGTAAGGATGCACTCTGTGGCATAATGCAGCGTGGTACCCTCCTGACCACAGCTACAGTTAGATGTTGGATCAATCCTAAACCTGCTGAAGTATGCCGGAAAAGGACCGTGTCTTGTAAAGAATAAGATTTCCTCTCTGTTCCAACCCACAGAGTGCAAAGAAACCCTTGGTACAATATCATGAATTGGGCGGCCCGTTGTTCCATCATCCCAGCTCTCCTGCCATTCTTTCAATAGATGTTTTGTTAGTTGGGATTTTAAATGAGATTTTGACAGATGTAGAAACTGTGGGAGTGAGACTGAGTCAGCCGCTTCCTTTGCTAGTTGGTCTGCCTTCTCGTTCCCTTGGTACCCGACATGTGCTTTGATCCAGTTTAGTTGAATTTCTGGATTTTCTAGAAGTGATGCAAAGATTTCCCTGGCCATTTTATTACGTGACCTTGGGTTCGAAACTGCTTGGATTGAGGCTTTACTATCCGAAAATATTATTATCTTTGTGTTAGGATTTTTTGTTTCTAATTGGACAGCCTTTTGAAGTGCGTAGAGCTCTGCTTGAAAGACCGTTGATTCCGGATTTAATTTGGACGACCAGCATTCTGTAACTTGATTGTGGGAAATGCGGCAGAAAGCTGCCCCAACGCCCTGCTCCGTTTTTGATCCGTCAGTGTAGAGGGCTTCCCTTGGGAGGTTTGCCCCTCCATCTGTTAATGCTACTTGTTCTTTTTTTAGGTACAAGGACGGGTGTGTTGTCCAACTTGTTATGGATTCTTCAAAATCTTCCACAGATAAATCAAATTTTGGTACCGGATGGCGTAGTCTGAAAATCTTCGTAAGAATTGCCTCTTGTTTTAGCTTTAATGAGAGTGGAGGTATACCAAGCAGGACTTGCAGTGCTGCTGTAGATGTTGTTCTATAAGCTCCACTAATAGCGAGCAGGAAAGGTCTTTGAATTGAATCCAGTTTTCTTGCCATCTTCACTGTTGGATCAGAACACCAAGCCGAGCAGCCATGTGCAAACACCCTCTCAATGACTGTTTTGTACAAGAGGATTCTTTGACTTCTCTTTATTCCCCAAGTGGTTCCCACAATTTTCATGAAATTCTGATGGAGTCTTTGTGCTTTCTGTGAGAGAGATCTTAATTGCGTGTTCCAGTTAAGCTTATCATCAATGTAAAGGCCCAGGAATTTAATAGAGTGAGATCTTTTGATTCGATGATTTTTCCATGAAACAGGAGGGGCCGCCGCCAGTTTGCTGAGGAGAAGAAAGTTAGATTTTTCATGTGAAATAGTCAAAGAATTCTCATCTGCCCAGTTGATGATTATCGATATTGCATTATTAGTTAGAAGTTTTAAGCCCTCTTTTGTTGGGGATTTTGTTACTAATACAATATCATCAGCATATGCTTGAATGTGACAGTTTGGTGGGAATGATTTATTTAGAAGGTCGTTTACAACAATGTTCCACAGGACCGGACCGCTACACGAACCCTGTGGGCAACCCTTCTCTTGATTTCTGGATACTGTTCCCTCTTGGGTTGAGAAGAGGACTTTTCTATTTTTTAGAATGTTCTCAAAAATAAGCCTGAGGTTTGATGGTACTTCTGCTTTCGATAAGTTATTTACAATGGCCTGGTGTAGAATATTATCGAAGGCCCCTTTGATATCAAGGGAAAGCGCCAGGACGTGATTTTTCTCCCTGCGACCTTGGTGTATCCTTTCTAAAAGAGATGAGATTGCTGTATCAACCGATTTGCCTGTTCGGAAACCGTGTTGGTTTTGATTTAATTTATTCTCACTTTCTAAATGAAACATTAAACGTTGGGTCAATAATTTTTCCAAAGTTTTACCTATTGTAGGCAAAAGAGCAATTGGTCTATATGATGAGGAAAGTTGTGCAATTTCATCTAGTAAAATAAAATTGAAGAGGAAATATTTACATGTTGAGTAACATTAGGCAAACTGAGATCATTTTTAACATACAAAAAACAAATAACAATATCCTTCAGATGAGAGCTAAATGAAGGTCAATAATTATCAGATTAAAACTGATTACACGCAATGATTAATAGGACATAAAGAGTTCTATTTCAGAATGATAAGCAATGAAGGTCCCTAAAGAAGACTGGAACGATTTACATCCTTCTATTAGATACAAGTAGTTACATGGTTAGATACATAGTGTTTATTTCTTAGAGATTGGAGCTCGTAAATGAAAAAAAATTGCTACAAATAGAGCATTCATTATTCATGGCGTTGATGTGGTACTTCATGGGATTATCTAGGAATGGGAGTAATCCCTTGATTTTTTATAAAGTTCAATTTCTGTCAAAAAGCAGGGGTCTCTTGCTGAATGATATGAAGATGGGTTGTTGTGGTCAAAGTTATTTCTTGAAAAGCAATTAACGCAGAAGCAGTCTTATTAAGAGCCAAGATTTCTTCCTCTTTTGATAAGACACGAGGATTGAGTTGAATAGGAATTTCCCTTAAGGAGTTAATTAGTGCCCACGATTCTCTCTCATCAAGAGTGTCCAAGAATTCGGGTTTACCAGAAATATCCAATGATAAGTATGTATCCAAGATTCCGTGTGTTGTTAAATTGGAAGAGGGAGCCCCCACCTCTGGTATAGACGAAAACTCAATTTCAAGATCTTTTGGATTGTCGCCAATTGCTTCCTCTTTTTGGAATGGAGGGGAAGAAGCTGAAGACGGCGTTTAGTAGTAAATTATTGTATTATCTGCCGATTTTTCCTTACCAGATGGAGTGACTAGGTTTGGACTTCTTGCATTTGTTAGAGTGTCCGGAGAAGGACTCTTTTCTAAAGAAGGGATTGTCTCTTTTCGAGCTAGAGGTTTATGTGAAGATTCATCTGATGTTGAATACGATGAGATGTTATGCTCTATTTCCTTTTCTTGTTTGTCTGATGATTGATGCGTTCTATTAACATCAAGCCTTTCTTTGTCTATCGAGTGAGATGGAGCCTGGGTCACATTTGATGGCTGAAATTTACGACCTTTGTGTCCAACATAAGACCAGTCATCCTGGGGACTGTTTGAATTTGGACTTGACTTATGATTATTATGAGTTCCTCTCCAATTCCCTCTCGAATTCCTTCCTCTCCGACCGACTACTTCACCATTTTCGTCTATTAATGGACCACCTGCCCAACGTCTAGTTGCCATTTTAAATGCAAGTTAAATTCAGATTGAAGAAAGAGATTATTGATGTAGATATACTATTCATACAAGAGAGGGCCAAGGCAGCCACCCACTCACGATCCCAATCCCGGAGCACACCGGCAGAGCGAAAACAAAAGCAGTGAGAGAGAGAGAGAGAGAAAGAACAGAAAGTGGGAGCATATGTTATTCAAAAATGAAAAAATTGAAACAATGTTCGGTGGGGTGGAGATGTTGCCTTGTGCATTAACTGGAAAAGGGGGAAGAAAACGAAAGAGGGGGTGAAAATTTAAATGATTAATAAGAAAGGGGGAACATACTACAAACCAAAATAGGGAACCCTAGTGCAGATAGCAAAAAAGATATTGGCTAAAGGAAAACCCATGTTAAGAAACTATTAGAAAATTTGGGTTAGATATTTTAATTAAATTTGTGAATAATTTTTGTTAGAATTGGAATTGAGAAATGAAAATTTAAGTGAAGGTAGAGAAGGTACCAGGCTACTTTAGTACCAAATAAGAGTGCCCTAGGGTAAAAAATAAGAGAGTTATGGGAAAAATAGTGAAGAGAGAAAGAGGGTGAAAAGAGGGGGAAAGGCTTACAATAAAAAATAATAAAAATCAGGAAGGTAAGTTACCTTGGGGGGGGACTTAATTACAGAAATTAGTGATCCCCAATATAAAAGTAAATTAATTAAAAATAAAAATATAAAAACTAATCAAGAAAATTTTTTATAAAGAAATACCATCTTTCTCTCAAAGAGATGCACATGGTTGCTATGGTAACAATTACTAACAGTATAAGAAAAGAAAAGTAAAAGATGTTAGAATAAAAGGGGATGCATATTTTAAATGCCCCTCATTAAAAGTTAATTAATGATTATTAAATTGTTACATAATCATGCGCCATGCCACACCCACACAGCCACAATTCAGACCAGAGGGGGGAAGAAGGGAATTTCTAATATTTTGAATTAGTATGTTGCCAAAGGTCTAAGTATAATTGTATTATGAATATTAAAAGTATTGCCAGATTGAGAATCTTAAATTAAATGTTTTAACTCTGTTGATGATGATTACAAAGATTTTTAACGAATTGAATCAAGTGGCAACAGTGACTGAGCAATTAACCAAAGGAAGCTGGGCGCCTCCCTGTCTGGGCCAAACAACAACTCGCTGAGCATAACATGGCGGACAGAAAAGAATGGCGAATTTTACTAAAATGATTATAAAGCAGAAAAATATAAGAAATTGAAACACTATGTTAAAACATGTTTTATAAAAGCTATGAAAATGGCAGTTATACAGAATGAAAGAGGATTTTTTGGTGCAACAGATTAGACCAGGAACCAACACAAGAAATAATTAGAAATTTAATTAAAGAGCAAATAAGAAATGAAACAATTAACATGGAAAAATTTCTCGAGCTATCATTACCAACCTCAGTCTAGTGACTTCGTGTTTACAACGGAAAACGGAGCAGGGGCTTCATTAAGAGGAATTTTAGAAAATTTAATAAAAATAGAAAGAAAAAAATAGAGGATTGAAATATATATATAAATTTTAAGGGAAAGAGAAACGCCTAAATGGTGGATATGAAGTTTCAAATTTGATTTTAAATTAAAAATTTTCTAGAAATAAATTTTTTTAAATGATGTTTACAAAAATAGCCGAAAAAGAGTCATAATTTCCGCTATCAAGTTAGGCTAAAAATTAAATAACTTTTGAAGTTTTAGATACAGACAAAAATTCAAAGAGTATTCAAATTAGGAAAGGTTAATACATAATCTATTAAAAGATTTTTGAAGAGAAAAAGAAAGAACAAAAGTTATGGGGTTGCAAACACAAAAGTAGAAAGGAAGTCGGAAGTCAAGCTCGAGCACACAAAAAAATTTCAAAAAATCATAGAAAATAAACTAAGAATAGCACATTAAAGCTAAAAATACCTAAATGCTCTGCACGGTTTGCACTTTAAGATAGGAAGGTTCGGAGGCACTTACGCCGGCCAACTCCATGGGAATTAGCCAGACATCTCTTGTTGTTGGGATTCCGGCATAAAAAGTTCCAAAGTTATTGACAATTAGTCCAGAGATTTGTTACGTGTAATCCAATGTAATATATAGCTGGGAAGGGCACTTCCTGACACACACACACACTGATAAAAATTTTTAGTCTGGCACTTGTGGTTGCAAAGTTATGAGGTGTTTAAACAAATCTTTGGTGGAGCGGTGGGAAACACAACCGCGCACTCAGACTAGAATCTTGGTTTATGACAGAAAGATATCTTAATTAAATTTTAAAATATTGAGTTTTTGAAATAAAAATGTGAATAAAAATCTTTAATAAACATATTTTAAAAAATTAAATTAATACAAAAAAATTGCACAGAGTATAGACAAAAAGCAATGTAGTAAAACACATGAGAACTAGGAATAATAACGGATCAAACAAATTTTTATTTAAAATACCAAATATTTTTTCAAATTTGAAAAAATAGAAAAATTCCATTAGGTATACTTATGAATTAATACATTGTATTACATAATGTGCAGTATACTTTCGATACCTCAAAAAAAATTGAGATAGCAAGGTAACCCTCAAAACATAAAAATCACACAAAATAACATGATTAGAATTCTGAATAGCCATGGCGTATTACACAAAGAACATTTCGCTATCGCTGGTTGAAAGAATCAGGCAGAACGTGGTCAGAGGTAAAAAAACAAGCAAAGCATAGTTACCTCAGATTCGCTTGTCCAATCAGAGACCTGCAAAGTTACAATGGTGCTCTGCTCGAGTACAGTATGCCTACATGCGTCCGGTCTACTGTGCCCCCTCATCACCCCGGTTTCCAAACGGCCCTCCCTGCCCTAATTTCCATAGAATGACTTCCTCTCACACTCTCCCTTCCACATTTCCTGGTTTTTCCTTTGGTCTCAGAAACTAACGGACTATTGTATTTCAGTTTCGTGGCATAATGGGCCGAAAAATATTAAACCGTATAAAAATGTAACTTTTCCCTGGTCTACACCATTTCTCATCGAATTCTTATTTTGACGAAACGTTTTGGCACACTGTGTTGAAAGAAAAACTGGTGAATGTCACGCTTTATTTTTATTCTGAATAACGTCATACCTATGAGTGTTGTGTATTTCGCTAAAATGTCCGAAAAAAAAGAAACAATCATGTACGTTTTGTAGGAAACTAGCAGTACGCGCACGCTGTTGCTCGTGGAATCAGCACTTCAACAAAATGGGAAAAAAAACTCGCCCACAATGACATGAAAAAGTTTTGAAAGCAAAATCAAAACAAAAGATACACATTATTGATTTCTACGCTAATTATTTTTCGCGATAATGGCATTGTATTTGTAGAAAAGTTAATCCAAAACAATATTAAAAAATTGCAACGTGAAAATTATTATACTGCAAGCAAAGTATTCATACGAAAATAATAATCAGACATTCAATTCAAGGTTATGACGTCACCTCCCCTTTAACCAATAAAATAGCCAGCTGCGTTCCGGAAGATCGTTTTGGGAGAAAACTCCCTCGACAAAAATAACTTTCAACTGCACAGGAAAAAATTAATTAAAAAAAACGAGAAAAGATATTTTAACCGTTCTTGTTTTAAACCCGACAGAACCGTTCAAGTTATAAGCTGAAAAAAATTGAAAATAATAGTGTTATTAGAAAGTCGGATGCAACAAATTTAAAAACAAAAACAACATTTCGATGGCAAAACTAGCTATTTTTTTAAAAATTCTCAAAATTCAATAAATTACGTTAGAAATTCAAAACTAACTTCATTAGAACGGAAATCACGTCCTCTTTCCGATGGTGTATCTATTTTTGTCGTACACTTATTCGAAACCATTCTGTTGAGAAATTAGTGCAAAAAATCACCCAAAACAACACAAAACATTAAATAAAAAATTTTCTAGATTAGATTTTAAAATTTCGGCTTCGAGGTGCATTCAGTCACCATTACGACTACCTGTGTGCCAAATTCATGGCTGTAAGTGTGGTAGATTCGTTTGGACATCGCAGACAAACACATACGTACACAAACATTGCCTTTTATATGTATAGAAGAAAGGCACGGAAAGCAGCCACGAAAATCAGGCGTCTATTTTGAAAAAAGTTCTTCAAAATAGAAAATATTGAATCCAGAAAAGGTATATCAACAACAGTTGAAGGCAGATCTTTATCTTCAGAAAACTTTCAGAACGACAATATAACTTATTGTTCGAAACAAGAACAAAAAGTTCCTGTGAATTCAACACCACAGGTAATTTTGTTATTATCATTCTGGTATGTTATTTTAAAATTTTCAGAATTAAAGATCTATTTGAAAAATACAAATTTTCGATATTGACAATACTAACATTGTCAATTGTACAAAAATTCTAAATATTAAAATCCCATATATGAAATTCCAGTTATATTTTAAAATTTATATTTATATATTACTGAGCAGAAAGCTTAAAAGTGCGCAATGGGTTAAGTTATATCAAAAGTTGTGTTGGTTTTGTTAGAACATTTTTGTGCACCTTCTGTATGATTATTCAAAAGAGCTTAACTCATATGATTTTGATAAGCCAGATAAGCAGTATTTAACAAGTTAACTCGTTTACCAGGACCAAGTGCGAGAGCATGCGAAGTTACAATTACTTCATCCAGAAGCAGCAGAGCATTTGAAAACGTTTTAAGTGACTGTGAAGAATCTAGCAATAAACAAGACACCAAAACTAGTTTTCAAACCGAAAAAACAAACAGCAGTACTGACAGTGATAAGGTTTGCTGGATTTTAACATAAGCATTACTCTTGAAATAATAATATTCAAACTATTTTTTGAAAAATCAAATTTGTGCGTATAAAGTTTCCCATTATATTTCTTCCAATCATCAGAAGGTGCCAAACATTAGAGGAAAACTTGTAAAATTACAAATTATTTCACAGAAATTTTATTTTTTTGTTTCTTGATAAGTTTGTGATTTAAAAAATTATAATACAGTTAAAAAAAGTAATAAGCAAGATATATAGTTTGGGTAGGATTACCAAATAGGCAATGTTGGCCAAATAAGTATTGGCCCTGCAACTTTGGAGAGGCACTCGATATTATTTTTTTAAAAATTATTTTCAGAGCTTCCGTTTGATTTATAAGAAGTATGTTCTAGAACTTACTGAATTTAAAATCCAGTGTCGTTTAGATTCAGAACATTATCCTTGGAATATTTTTAATGTTTTCGAATTTATTAGAAGATCAATGGGTCACATGTCAACAGTCCTGGGATACTTTGTGTTGGAATATTCAAATTTTATTAAAAAGGTTTTTCAATTTTTTTAACCATTTTATTTGAAATTACTTTTAAATTTCAATTTTTTTATACTCGAGATTTAAAACTTTTTTTTTGAAGATTACCCACAAAGAAATGTTTTATTTCAGTTTGTCATATTGTTTGTTGCTCAAAAACTGCTTATTTAGATATTAAATTTAAATCAATAAAGTTATCTGGTTTTGGAAGTTGCGGTGGGGGAGCCCAAAAACTTACATCGCCTATACTGCCCTCCTAAGCGTAAAAGGCGTATCTCTATACTTTTTAATTTTCAGATTTTTCCTACTTAGTAATGTTTGTGAGCTGCCCGACATTATTCCTAAGCAATAAGGCCTATCTGATTAAAAAATAGTAGAAAACCACTAAAGAATTATGTATATCTTATAAAAGTAACGCAGTGGATTTCTTCTGACTCTACTAGGAACTCTTGCTACTGGCGAGAGAAGTTTTTCGAAACTGAAACTGATTAAAGCATATTTGTGATCTAACATGTCGCAGGAACGACTAGTTGATTTAGTAAACATATCAATTGAACGGGACCTTCTGCAGAACATTGATATTGAGATTATTATGAAAGCTTTTGCAGATAAAAAGGCATGAAAAATTATCATGAGAAGAGACTTTATAATACTGTGTAAAAAATCATATATGTTTAAAATAAATTTGTTCAATACATTATTTTAGTTTCTGTAAGACTTTTTTAAATTCTTAAATATTTCCGAATTTAACAAATTCTGACCATAACATTATTAAGTCATATTTACAGGTAAAAACACGATATTTCTAAGTAAAATTTTATTGGACATTTAAAATACAGACAATATAGAATTTAAAAATTACGTTGGATGGGGGGAGGCGCCAAATTGTTGTCTTGCCCGGTTGGTCAAATTACCTCGGGCCGCCTCTGGTCTGTCGGCAAATAGTTAAAAACTTGAAAAAGTGTCCTAATAATAATGTTCTAAAACTAAAACTATACTTGATTTTAATCTGAATAGGTTTGAGTTTATTCCTTGCAGGCAAGGGGCCCCTAGGCGCAGAGCCAAAGGAATGTTTCATCTTCTTACTTATCTCGTTCTATCTAGAACACACATCTTTACTGTGTGACCAGGAGGGAAATTTATCAGTAAACACGAGGCCAATACATGAGGTACAATCAGGCCCCGCCTTAGCAAGTCCGTGGCCCAATTGGAAACAATTTTTGATAGCCTCGATTCCCAGCTAACTTGCATCAAAGTCGGTAGGTCATTAGCATTTAAAATAAATTTAATTAATTATTAATAACTAATAATTAATTGTTAATTATTAGTTATTAATATATAATTAATTATGGAGTCAAACACAGCATATAAATTGTATTAACCCTTTCGCGTTCACTGGTTTCGCAGTGAAGCTACACAATGAGAATTTTTTTACTGCGTATGGGCGAAACGTAGAGTAATTTTTCTCTTAAAACTTAAGAGCCAGATATATAGGGTAACTTATATAAAAATTCCAGTTCAGTACCATTAGTATTCACAAAGATATCGGCATTGAAAGAGCTAAGTTTCTTTCGATCTCTTAGAGAAACAAAATGATGTGGGTTGCTACACAAATTGACATTTTTTTAAGATTGAATCTTCGAAAGTAACATTGAATTTTATGAAGGTTAAATATCCTGAATACTCAGGTATACTTATAAATTAAATACATAATTTAATTTGCATTTCAATGATAACTTCCTGGGAAGAAAAATAGCCCGTTATCGCTTATTGTTTTCACTGTGAAACAACAAATTTCTTGAAAATAAAAAATGCTGATTTTTTTTCCTTTACATATTTATGACCAGCTACATGTCTAATACTAATTTTTTAAATAAATTTAGTAATTATCAGAACGAAGCATGTACTGAACTTCAAAGGGTTAACTGACTACCAACGGCCCTTTTTCATAACACTAGCAACTTCAGAAGACTTCAGAATGCAAAGAAGAAACAATTTTTATTTACGCTTGGTAAATCAAAATTACAGCAATTAAAAATAGAATAAACTGTATTTCTTACTTAGTTTTAATATTTAATTTGATCTTTAAGCATTTTATTCTTAAGTATTTTAAATAAAAAAAATTATATTTAAATAAGGAAATGCGTCTCCTTGTTTGATGAATTTTTATAAGGCATTATTATAGAGACCAATTATATATTAAACAAAAAAATCCAGATAAAGAATTTATTTTGTTTTTATTATAGTAATGTAAGACCTTCTTTTGTTATAATAAAATACTAGCAGTACCCACACGTCGTTGTCCTTCGTATCATGAATTTCAACAAAATGTTTGTTAAAGCCCACAATGACATAAAATAAAATTTTGAAAACAGAATCAATACAAATATATATATATTATTGAGTTTGACCGCTTATTTCTCTTCACGACAATGATATTAACTGAAGATATGATTTTTTTTTGTTTTTAAAGCGACAATGAAATTATAAATTATAGAATTCAAAATGAGTAAAAACAGTTATAATTCAGTCAGGCTGACGCCTTAAAATGTTTCGATCCTCTTTAAAATAGTTAATTGGTGACATTAGATACTTTGAATTAAAGCCATTCAACGAAATGATTTCAAATTGAAATTATAGTACCAAATCAACCGATATTTTCGAAATTTTTTTTTAAGGATTTAAAAGATTGATTCCTATAAACCAGGTAAAATGTTAAAGAATGAAAACCGAATGAAATCTTAAACGATTTCAGATGGAAGAATACGCCTCGAAAGATACAGAGAAACATAATTTCTATAGTATTTAAATATATTCAAAATGAATCAAAAAAAGAAAAGAAAAAGAGAGATTAAATCTCCCACTTCAGGTTTAAACTTTGAAGTCAAATTTTGTAAATAGCTCCTTAAAATCAGTTTGATTTTTTCTAGTCTTCTCTAACTAAAGACATAGTCAGAACGTTATTGCATGCGAACGAAGGGAATAAATCACGGCTGCTTTTTTTCCGCCATATGGCGTAGCCAAGGCGAAAAAGTGAGAAACGCCTTGCTTCTTCACTGCCGGCAATCGAAAAAAATTCTCTGATCCTGTCAAGAAATAAATTAATCAAAAATCGAAGAAATAAAGTATTTTAACCGTTCTTCTTTTAAATCAGAGAAAAATAATTGTTTTACTACCAAAAAATTTTTGAAAATGATATCTTTATTAGAACATCGCATGCAAGAGTTTTAAGAATTCCGAAAAATTTTATTTTTGAAAAGTGACTATTTTTTAAAAAATTCTCAAAATTCAGTAAATTACGTTAGAAATTCAAAACTAACTTCATTAGAACGTGCATCACGTGCTTTTTCTGATGGTGTATGTAATTTTTCATACAAGTATCCAAAATCATGCTATTGAGAAATTAGTACGAAAAATCACCCAAAACAACACAAAACATTAAATAAAAAATTTTCTAGATTAAATTTTAACATTTCGGCTTCGAGGTGCATTCAGTCACCATTACGACTACCTGTGTGCCAAATTTCATGGCTGTAAGTGCGATAGATTCGTCTGGACATCGCAGACATACACACAAACATTGCCTTTTATAATAATAAAATATGCTCTGTCAGTTTTTTTTAAATTTAATTTTTTGTTACTTCAACTAAATTTACTTTGTTATTTTGATAAGTTTAAATTTTAGCTATGAACTTAAATCTATTTTTTCACTTAAAGGAGGATAATCCTTTCTGGAAATATTCTGGAAATATATGACATTTGTTTATTTCTTATAATTAGGTTAAACAATCACGTTATAATTAGATAAATAATGCGTTATAATTAGATAATAATGCGTAATAAAATTAATCTTCATTCAATTTTACGATTTTCAAGAGCCTGTCTAATTCTTTTTTAACAATTGAATGTAAAGATCTAAACATTAACTTGATAAGATGAAAAACAAACTGGCACAAAATTTAGTTTCAAGTATTGATACAGTATCTGTTCACTGATTTTCTTTTCCTTGTATTACTAATTCATTCTTTTGAAACAATTAATGCTTTCAGCTTACCAAAAATTAAATAATTTGACGTATTTAAAGTAAGTTGGCATAATTAATATACAATTAATAAAATGGGCGAATCATTCGGTCGCCGCATAGCTAGTATTTAATACGACAAAAGCAATGTGAAAATAAAGAAACAATAATTTGAGCTCAACTTTTTAAAAGTACGAAAATGTAAGAGAATGAGATATGTCCTTTCTGCGTCCTGTTTCTCTCGTGTGACTGAGAACAGGACTTCTCTGGCCCTGACCAGATAGTAGGCACTGTTTAAAGAGGGTGGTAGCTCATCCCCCCCCGAAACACATAACACCCCTTTTCCTTCCTGCCTTTAGTCGCCAAATTACATGATCTCTTTATCTCCCTTGTCAGGGCTTTAGGGGTTTGAAGAAGACAGAGTAGTAAAATGAGCTGCAGAAAAAGAAGTAAATATATGCCATTGTGCCCTCTCTAGCAAGAACCACATACTTCTTACAAAGAGAGATTCTTCGGACATGCCTACGGGGGCAATAAAATGCCAGTTTGTTATATTAGACAGTTACAATTAATAAAATTTAACAGATTATTAAAAAAAATTTGAATTAACTAAAGATTAATTAAACGCTTTATATTACACAGAATGGCGCATATGTAGCATATTCTAATAAATACAAAAAACAAGCAATAGAAAATTAAAATGTTAAAACAATAAATGGTAAAAAACAATAGAAAATTTAAAAAATTTAAAAACATTAAAAAATAAAAAAAAAACTAGAAAAATATGAAACAGAAGAAGAAATCGACGATGATAGCAATACACCTTTTTGCTCGCCAAACGCAGCAGCAACCAGTGTTTGCATCATACATTTTACTACAACTAACCAACCCATCACTGAAGAATTAACCAACAAAAATTCCCCAACAATAAAGTAGCCAATACACATAAAAGAAAAAACTAGAAAAAATTGGAGGAAAACCCCAATGGCGGACTTAATCACAGAACCACCCACCATAGGAATTCTAATTTGGACAAATTTTCTGTCGAGGTCAAGACTAACAAAGTCAAAAAAATATACCCTCTGTGGCTCTGTCCAATTGAAAAATAAGAAAATAATCCCTTTGAGAAGAACAAAAAGAAGAAAAGAAACAAGCATAATAAAAACCTTTAAAAACATATCCAGTAGAATACTTGAGAATGTAAAAAAATAATTCATCCTCGGCCGAATTAAACGCGGGAATAGGACGCCGACTACAACGAGAAGACAAAGGTTTAAAAAATATTAGAGGCTAGCACCCCTAGCTCCATCTATGAAGAGAAATTCGAACCAATCTATATGATCTATATGAAACATAGTTTATGTATAGAAACGTATTCGAGCAAGTTTATTATCTATTTAAAGCAAAGTTATTCCCTATTCTGATTCTAGATAGACAGATTACAAGCTCAAATAAAAGAATTTTGAAACATATAAATAATTTTCAACATATAAAAATACTTTCCCTTAAAATATTGTAATACAGGAAAACTTCACATCGTCTGCGACTTTATCATTCCTATTAAAATTCGAACATCAACAGACGTATGTATGTGTGTCCGGCTATCTTCCGAACTATTGATCATGGCGAGATAAATTTTATGTCAATCGATAGAAAATTTTATTTCACTATTTTAGAGGTATTAAATTTGAAATTAGAACGACAATTTTAAATTTAAAATTACTGAAATTTAGGTTCTTTAACAATGAAATAATGCTGGTTAACGTCTCGCAGTGCTATGGCGCGTGTTTTATTGCTGGTGACGTTACCGGAGAATCTGGCCTATTATATTAGTAATATTACAATTGAACGTGCTGCAGTGCCTTCCATTGACGAAATACAGGGGACAAAGGGGCACCAGTGCTTTTATCGCTTGTGTACAGCTCTGTACAACGTCATATCCCTAAACCATTTCAGTCCACTGGAGTGTCTTCGTCGATAGTTGTATTCCCCTGTAACTGGATGAGATGCCCTTTTTTTACTAACACTAAAGGGAAGACAAGGAAAGCCCCCTTACACGGCTGGGAAAGCGACAAAATATCGAGTCCGGGTCAGAACCTTGATTTTCAGTTGATTTTTTGCATAATTGATTTGTCAAAATATTCTATTAGCTCATTAATGCCCAAGTCACATTTTTGCAATTATATCTTGTATAGTAATAGTACGTGTCCTGAAATCAGCTTGGAAAAATACTTAAAAATCCTGACTGAATAATTTGTTTTATTGCGCTCCTAAGTTTAACGTTCTTATTTAGGCTACGAATGGAAAAAAAAAACCCTATTAAAATTTTAAAGCTTAACGTCAAATTTTTTAGCTTAACTAGCTTCCTGCTTCATTTCTAAAAGCAGGGCAGACATGGAACAACATCATCGCTTTCGGCTTCAAATTTAGCCAAAATAATAATAAAATATACGAGGTGGTCATAAATTATTGGACTCATTTCAAAAATTAATTTTTCATTACATTAATTAAATTAATTAATTTAGAAAAAACTAATAATGTTACAACTACGGTTTTTTTTAATGAGAGCGCATTTTAAAACGTTTTTTTTAGAGATGTGCCAAGCCGTTACGGCGGTATAGGTAGTCATAAATTATTGGACATCTCCTTGTTTTGAGATCCATTATCTGCAAAACTGTTAAAGCTAAAAGAAAAAAACAAAAGCATGCATTTGTAGGAAATTTTGTTGAAAGTTAGATTTGTTAAATCAATTGTAATTCGAAAACTGAATAGTTTTCAAGTTATTCAAGAAAAACTGAAAAAAGAAACCAGATAACGCGCATCGGCTTCTGCTGATCGGTAATCATTGCATTTCGAAATATCTCGCTGTAGGAAATTTAGAACGCCATACTGACATGCAACCTATTTGAAAAAAAATCTTTTTGTTCGATCTCTCATTTAGAAAACGCATTTGTAACATTATTAGTTTTTAATAGTTTTTAGAATGGGTTCAATAATTTATGAGCACCCTGTACTTTTCTCCATCCCACAATATTAGACAGCGTCTTAAGGTATCCGACTGGTTTAAATTCGTCGTTTTTGATGAAATTATCAAAGAACTTTTTATGACTTAATTTTGTAGCCTGTATAATCAGCTTTCTAAAACTGTCTCACTTTTTACTCTATGTGAATTACAAATGGAGTTACAGCTGTTTTATTATCGAACTGTAAGCATTATTTTATGTTACGTGAAAACTTTAAATGTGTTTTCTGAGAAATGATATTTTTGAAGAAAACTGGCGACCGTAACAATGATTTCTCAAAAAGTATTGATACGAAATTTTCTGAGATTGTTTTCTGCAATATGCTTGATGTTTTCCTCTAAAACCTAAGGTCAATTTTAAAATCGAGTATTATTTTTAAGTGTTTAAATATAAACGAAAAGCATTTTTTATGAAAAATTACCAGTTTAGTAACTATGTTCAGCTATATCTCAAAATTATTTTGAAGTACAAGAAATATTTTAGAGCATAACACAGGTAACTGTCATAAAAATGTACTCCTACAAGGATTTATGTATATTTAGAATCAATTTTGTCTATGGCTGTTAGCGTAAGGCAAATATTTTAGTTATTTTTCTTCAAATTTCTCAGATTTTTTTTTAAAAATATTATTTTGAAAACCTAATTTTACAATATTTTCAGTTTTAAAACATATGCGGTTGAAAAATAATAAACTTATATATATATATATAAGTTATTTTTCAAAAAAATTTCTCCGAACACAGTCAGATACCTTAAGGTATCAAACAGAACGGTGTCACTTAGGAAACAATAATCTTTTCATGCAAGTCACCAACTCTCACTCTCGACATTTGTTTCACTTTACGATTTACAGAATCATACGAAAAAGAACTTTCCATACTAATAAACACATAGAACTCCGAACAAAATCAGCATGCTTTTATCACCCCTCGCTTTCCAAAATCTTTCATATCAAGCGAAAATTGCTACATTTTTCAATCCCACTTTAGCTCAGTAGATTCGAAATTTTGCAGTCAGATCAAAGCGCACTCCCAATCCAATGTTAGATTCTGCCATTTTATGATATTTTTCCATTTTATTTTCGAATCGTGCTTCCGCCGCGGAATTCCTACCCTTCCACTGAGATTTTTCCCACCCCGGTTTTGCCCCCCCCCCCCCCCCAAAGAAAGTCAGGGTCTGGGAGTGTGTTGAGCATAACGCCACCTAAAAAGCCTCTAAAACATTTTGTTTTCTACTGTGATACAAAGGCAAAACAATATACATTTAATAAAGAAGATATTTAGAAGAAGAATTTCATTAGTGTACTAATGACTACAATTTGTTTTTATTATTTTCTACTTTTGAATCGTTAATTTATAATAAGCATTATCATAAATATCAGAGACTCTTGAAATAAATTTTTTTCACAAATTCACTACCAAAATGTGCAACTTGTATGGAAACAAAATTAATTAAATTCTGTTATTATCAGTTCAGTTAGTTTTCTTTTCAAAAATTAGTAAAAATTAATTAACATCGATTAACAGATGATTAAGGTCCGAAATATTAAAATCGAATGTTGTGATAGCGATCACACAAGTGTAGAAAATTTCAACATTCTGGAGCATCAGGGAACGAGTTAAGAATTGGTCAAATATTCCGTCGTTACAAACAGTCGAGTGAATTAAAAAGAAAGTGCGTAATGAATAAATTAATTAAAGGCTTTTTAAAAACACATTTTTAGTAGAATTTTCATCTTATTATTATTTTCCACTTTTTAATCTTGAGATCAATTTTTCTCAAATTGATCATCAGATGGTGTCACTGGTACAAAACTTTGATCTTAGCCCCAAAGGCCGAGAAGCGATGGTGTCACTGGTTTTAAGACCACTGCATACCCCCGAACTCGGAGTCTAAATGGCTCCTTGTCGATTGGATGGATATGTGTGAAACTTTATTGAAAAGCGAAAGAAAAAATTACATGAAGAGGTATAAAAACACATAAAAGGGAAAGTTTATGTATTATGCATAAAGCATTATACATAAACAGAGGACTATATAATGATACATAGATAGTTACAATCTGACTATAATACGAAATATATACAAGAGGAGTTATCAGATGAGTGCAGTGAAAGGGTAGAGTGTTACCTCGAGTTACACTGGTGCAGTTTCAGCTTTCCCACATGATTCAGGGCTGCCAGTGTTGTTCGATACGACATTACAGTAAAATAGATAATGTAATACAACCAGTTACATTGAGAATTATAGTCGCAACCATCCCACATGTGGGGCTGTTTCCTGTGATCTGTCTTGTTAATTTTACTTAGGATTTACTGAAATTAAATTAAATTAATTAATTATTAATTGATATTTAAGTTATGAAAATATTAAACAGTGTATTTTAAACGACAGCAGACGATTGTAGGAAATTTGAAAACTCTAGCGTATGTGGTTTAGTTTATTTAATTTAATATTAAAGTCCAGTTTTTAAGGAGACATACGACTGTTAAACCTCGAAAATTTTCGATTTTATGAAAAAAAATACATATTTTTACTCCTAAGTCTTTTCTGAACAATTTATAACAATCTGTGTTAAAAATTTCCCTTAATTATGAAAGTTATGAAGGAAAATGTATCAGCTGTTCAACGTAAACACTGAAAATGGCCATATCTTTAAAGCGCTATATCTCAAAATGAGTTTTTTTTATATTGCGCGCACAATATCTCAAGAACTATTGAATATTTTTACATAATATCTTTACCGAATAAGTATTGTGCTATATTCTACAAATTGAACCACAATTTTTATACATATATTCTCCAAAGAAGTTTTTGGGGGGTTTAGAAAAGTAGAAAATTTTATTATTTTTTTCATTTTATTTTAAATTGGTATATAAAATAGAAATTAAATGTAAATGTTAATAAATTGTGGTTCAGTTTCTTAAACAGACTATTTGGATTACTTAGACACCCGTGTGTTTAGACCAATATTTTATCCGTAATCATGAGCGCAAAGCGACTCTCATTTTTTCTCCAAAAATTATACCCATATTTATTATTCTCTCCCATAAATAATACGATATAAAAGTTTGAATGTGTGTGCACTATGAGAAAAAGAACAGATATTTTTCTAGAGAAAGTGGGTTTGTGAATTGCATTGTTTCAGAGATATAATGTATCGAATTTGACAATTTCCCCCCAATTTTTTCGAGGTTTAATAGTCGTATATCCCTTAAGCAACACGAGGCCTATTTTGGGACGGATTGGAGACCTTATCACTATGCCACCATGGCTCCCCAGCACATGAGGATGTGAGTTAAAAATCGATACCGAAAATCCATCATCACGAAGCATGAAACAGGTCGTTTTTTTAAAAAAATGGGAACATCACTCAAATAAAGGGAACTAAAATGAAGATGTTAGTAAGGAAAGCGCTTCTCTCCAGATGAAACGGAATACAAAAACTTAAAAATTGGGAAAAAGAAAGGAAATTCAAGACAAAACAAAAATGCAAGACGTTGAGGGTACAAACGAAAGTGAGAAGTGAAAAATCGTGCGTTTTATATTCTACGCGGGTTGTGTGCCTTGTGAAGGGGGGGGGGGATCAAAGCCGTTTCTGTCTCCAAAACAAATAGAAAGACGCTTCTTATTTCGGTATGTATAAAGGCTTGAATGTCAGTGTGGTTTGTATCAACTGTGATTTCTAGGATAAGTGTACATCAAAAAACTGAATTGTTATTCTGCACGAGATGAAAGATAATTTTGGGATAAAAATAGGGGAAAAGGATGAAGAAAAGAATTTCTCTCTGTTTTTACAAATTTCTAAAACGTTAGGAAGATAAAAACCTTAAAAATTGTCGATATTTTTAAATCACATTTTTTCTATATTCGTATTCTCCAAGTCATATTTAATTTCTTTGCATATCTAATTTCTCAAAGGATATTTTGTGATTGAAATTAGACTAATTATATGTAATTTCAAAAAGCAAACTGACAATTTATTACAACAAAATGAAAAAAAACTTTATACTTACAAAACAGGTTGAAGAGATCTTTCAAACAGGGGAAAAAAGCGAATGTGAAAAAAATCCAAAAAACAAAATGCATCTTAAAATTCAAAAAAAAAAAAAAAATAGAGTTAAATTTAGAATTTTTAAAACTGACAGAAACTTCGAATTAATTACACAATACATTATCTTAATTATTTATACAAAATTACAATCAAGTATTATGGTTTAATCGATATATACAAACAAGAAAATCACCCGTCATGGTTTGACGGGTGCAAATTGCCTCCTCATTCGAGAGATTTCCCGTCAATTTTGATATGTTTATGTAGTTATATATGCGAGAGAAATGTTTAACATTCATTGAAAACAAAAAAAATAAACATTTGTTCTATGACAGGAAATTCTTTTTTTATTTACTATTATTATTTATATACATATTTCTTTATTCAAAACACCTCTTGGTAAACAACATTCAGTGTGAAGTATTCGTTGTTTAACAATTTTCCTTGTACTTCAGATGTCTTTGTGTAAATTTTAACGTCATTGGGGTTCCTAGACCTTGAAAGTGCAACATAGAGCTGTCCATGTGAAAAGACAGGCTCATCGAAGTAAATTCCAACCTGATCGAAAGTTTGCTCCTGCGATTTGTTGATAGTCATGGCGTAAGCTGGAATTAAAGGAAACTGGCGGCGCTAGAGGACGAATGGTAGATTCACGTCACTGAGGGCTAATTCAATTCTTGTTAAGAAAAAAACACCGCCAGGATTACATTCAGATACAGTTTTCGCACTTATGAAATTTTCATGCAGACCAGTAATTGATAAGCGAGTGCCGTTACAAAAGTCCTTGTTTGGGATTTAAATTTCTGAGCAACATGACAATTACTCCTTTCTTAAGCATCAATGCGTGGGGTGGCATGCCTGATGGAGTTAAATCATGCGGAAATTCAGGTGGATAGTCTTGCAGGTCGTTCTGATCTACGGATATTATTAAATAGGCGCTGTAAAAGGTATGAGGCTCATCCTGTAGTTTTGCGATGACTGACCGATTCATTTCCAGTATCTTCTTGTTGGTTTGAGCTAAAATGACACGCTTTGATAGTTGTTCGACTTCCATTTCGTTCAAGTTTTCGCTGCAAACGGCTTCAATCAGGTTTTCTTCTACTACCATTTGCTGAGATATTTCGATGGAATCGCATGGTAAACCAGAAATTTCAGGAAGATTGCCTGATCCGATGTTGAATAGTCACATGTTCTGCTCTGTTTGTCCAGCGCAGCGAATATTTGTTGTGAGTGACAGGTGATTGAACTTGCTCCAAAGAGGGCTTGATTTTATTCAACTTTCGTTGACATCTGCTCGTGTAGGAACAACTGGAAGTGTCTGTCTGAAGTCGCCTCCGATTATTATAACTTTGTCTCCGAAAGACTATCGTTATTCAACAAATCTCGCAAAAGAGAGTCAAGACAACGAAGACCGTCTTTTGTGAGCATCGTAATTTCATCAATAATAATGAGCATTGCTCGATGCAGTTTGTCTGTTTCCGGAGATGTTGATCTCATTGGCTAAACTGATGTGCCGAGAAGAGGAACTGGTAACTTAAATCCAAGAAGCTGCTGCGATGTTGTTGCGCAAATAATCGAGAGACATATCGATCGAGTATTTGTTCCACAGCTCGAGCACATTAGTCGGGTTACAGAAGCACATAATAAAGGCGGAGGTCTTATGTAGTTGCTTTGGCATTTGATAGGTGTAAGCAATGATCCCACTCTTCAACTGAATTCAGCAAGTGACGGTGAAACGCTTCTTGTTTGAAAGTGTCGTAAATGACGTTGACAACCGCTCGAAGAAACTTAAAGCTTGCAGCACCAGGAACATGAAGCAACAGCATGCGTAGGTAGAATCGTTGAGCGTCTTTGACATTCACCACGTACATTCTCGCGACTATTTTGTTACCTCCTCTCTGTCACCTTTTCCAGTTATTACGATCGTACACGTAATTGTAAGGAATGTCAGTGCACAATAATGTTTGAGCATCAGGATCGCTTTGATTTAACTGGAACCATGACTCGAGCATCGTTTGTCTTGATCTCGCAGCTTCCAAGGCCTCCTCTTCGTGACGCGCTTCTGGTTTCGGAGATGAACAGGCAGTCTTATCGCTGCCTGCGATCGGTCATGCACGTGTGACCCAAGCAATCGCCACATTGCTTCAGGTGCACTGACATACCGTGCGTCAATGTAGTTTGCAATCTCATTGTATTGGACCTGTCCTGCAGTCAAAACCATGTTGGCGCAGTCAGATCCTTTGTAAATATATTTATAAATATATTCTACAGCACGCAGAGAGGTGCAAACTTCGACGCTGATGTGCGCGTTATATTTCAGCAGCAGATAAGGATTGTAAGGGACAACGAATCTGTTAGCCATTTCTCTTCCTCGCACAAATGCTGTGTCACCTGGACGTCTGTGATACAAAGGGTAGCCACTCACGTTCATTGTAGTTTCAGTTCGAAATTCTCTGGGAAACATTTTCTTGCATTGGCCCGCTTTCATGCAAGATGCTCCAGGATTGTCAATGCCACAGGGGCCATGCATTACGCATTTTGTTACAATTTCATGCAGTCGCGGATTTTCAATCGATGATGGAATCTCAGCACGCACAAATTTATCTATATGCTCAGATGTTGAAAACTTGCCAGCCGCCAGTAGAATAATTACAATGTATGCATGTGGCAATCCTCTCTTTTGAAATTATATTGTGTACACATGGGCTATTGATTTTCCCAATGTGCCATGAACTGTCATATCGTCCATGAGTGATTTCAACTTAAAATTGAAAACTCGCGCCAACAAATCAGGATGGTCAGTTGTGTGTTCGGATGGTCCCAAATTTTTCATGATTTCTGGCCATTTTGGATTAGCCGTCAACGTTATGAATAGATCCGGTGCACCGTATTTGGCGAAGATGGACATTGCGTCCGCACACCGTTCTCTCATGTTTCGCGGTGATCCTTCAAATGTTGAGGGCAGGATTACTGGAATTCCGGCTTTGACGACTGCGTTTTGAGCCGCGTTCTCCAAATGGTCCGCAAGTTCTTGGTAGAGCTCAGTTCGTAACTGTTGTTGATGCGTTCTGATGAAATTCAGGTTATTTGCTTCCACCTGGAGGTACGAATCGACAATCCAGTGCTGCGTAAGTTTTCCCGCACTAATTGGAGTCGTCTCCCACAGCTGTTAACGCTGATTTGCACTGAAGCATTGTTATGTGTACTCTGCTTTGATTTCCTTGTGCTCCTTGGTAAGACTCACAACGCCACTTGGGTTGCCAACCAGGTTCGCCATAAGGAAAGAAAATGGGATAAGCCATCGAATCTAAATTTGGGCTGAGGATATTGATATTAATAAATGGTTGCTGTGGACTTTCGGGATTCAATGGATACACGCGAATGTCCCTTTCGATTGGAGGTTCTCCATCGCTGTTCACAACAACCATTGCTATCTCGTTGGCTGTCGGTGCATTGTACCTTCGCTGGTCTGAATGTCGATAGCGCCTAAAGACTATGTTCACGGCGGGAACATCCTCGCCTGCTTAGTTTGATTCTGAGATTACTCGTAATTCAACCCTTCGAAGCATGCGGTATGTGTCAGACAATCGATTGTGCTGTCTAAAGAAGCGATCGATTTGATCCAGGATTCGTGTATTGTATTGCTCATTAACTGGATGATTTGCTCGAATTTCAGTAGCCTGAGTACTGTCAATCACGTAGAGTTGGGCATACTGAACAGCTTGGCCATTCACTGATTGAGTGTGAGTGGTGCGATGACATATCTGACCGTGAACTTTGAATACGTATGGTCCCCCACCGCTGAAATCAACTACTTTCGCTCCCATCTATGCGAAAGAAACAGCACTATTTTGTGAGCGGATGTCATCGTGAAAATTTTTATAATCAGGATTGTTAGGATTCGTCAATAAGTCAAAAAGAAAATTAGGATAAAGCAATTCATTACTCAGTGCATCTGAGGGCTTGTCTAATTTGATTTTCCCTTTGCGGCAACATCTGGTTAATTTGCCATCAGAAGGGCGTTCTGCAGCAAAGTTCTTTGATTTGCAGAACTGGTAAATTATGTTCATGTGTCCGGAGTTGTGCGTTTCTACTTGGGCCTCTATGAAGAGAATTGCTTCGTCGCGAATCCTTTGACTTTGACGGTCTCTGACTAAGTGGTGAGCTTCAGCATCTCTTTCTCGGCGAGCTTGCGATTGAGCTGGAGTTTCAGCTTCGATGCGTCTCCTATAAGCGGCTGCATCTACTGCACGAATCCTGTTCAGCGATTCCTTGCTTTGCATCTCTAACCATCTTGTTTTCCTTTCCTTTGTCATCCGCCGTATTTTTGCGATGGGTTCTTCGTCGGTATTCATCGTAAAAAATATATTAAACTAATTCATGATTGTAAAGTATTAAATAACAATGATTAATTAATTCAATAACCATGAAATTTTCAGCTTGTCAAAAGTTAAAATTTAAAAGGAATTCTTTTTCGAAATTCTATTCAAAACAAATCTTTTCTCTGCTTGTTAAGCGTTTCCAAAAAATGTCATCCAATTATATCATCGCGATTGCAATAAATAATGAGATGCACCGTGGTGTCCAAATTATATCACGCGCATGTTATACCAGTGACGTAATTAACTACTTTTTATTAAAAAACGGAAATTAATTTGAAATATATGGTTAATATAATTTAAAATTTCTCGGGAACTATTCATCATAACGAGATAAATTTTATATCAATCGATAGCAAATTTTATTTCACTAGTTTAGAGCTGTTAAATTTGAAATTAGAAAGGCAATTACTATTTTAAATTTAAAATTACTGAAATGTATGTTCTCTAACAATGAAATGACGTTGTTTAACGTCTCTCAGTGCTATGCGCGAGTTTTATTGATGGTGACGTCAGAGAGTTATCGATAGATCTGGCCTAATATATTAGTAATAATATCGAGCTTCGCTAAAAAAATCCCTTTTCGGCAAGCTTGAAGACAAAGGTAGATTCCTTTACGTTAATGTTACATAAGTAATGAAATATTACATATTGATCAATACAGACATAGCAAATGACTTTATTGTTTCTACACATTGCAATATTTACTCTGTGATTCTGTTTTCATGACATTTAATTTTTTAATATATCAAGGTTTTATCATTCCATTGTTCATTCCAAAAAGTTATGATAGTTTTTTCGGTCAGTACATTGGTCAATTATTTTATATCTCAACACGTAATCATTCAACAGGTAGGAGTCATAAAGAAATAAACATCTCAGCAGTGCAAATGTCTCCTAGATAACATTAAGCTAGCCTATCTGAAACAGTAACAAGAAATTGACTCTTGACACGAATGAAAAAAGACTCTAGATTTAAAAATTAATTTATTTAATCTAGGTTACAATATAATTGTGCGAACATTACTTTGTCATATGGTAAAATCACATGACATGAAACACTTAAATACTACTAAAATGGGCTCATTTAGAGAACCCCCTGGTTACAGAGATAATAGTCACTAAATTCTTAACATATAAGAGAATAAAAATTATTAAACATTGTGAGCTGCAAATTTAATACGTGTGTTTAAAGCATAGGATATGAATGCAGCCAATTTGAACAGTAAATTTAAATCTCCATCGACGGTTAAAACCAAATACCCAGGCAGAAAATCTCAAAACAATTTTAAAGTTAAGGAGATATTTTTCAATATCAGAAAGGATAATGGGAACTCTTATTTAAATATCTATCGTTTCGGGCTATTATATATTGAATTTATTAAACAAATCTAGGTGCCGCCATGTTTAGTTAAATGTCAAATTAATGTAATCTGTCAAATTAACTGTTTGATGAATTAAAATTAAGTATTTACTTAATTAAAGTTAAATAATTAATTGTTACAAAATCTTCACTAAAACCTTTTTTATGGCTCATACTATTTTCCAGCAATCTTTATCTTATAATTATCTAATAATTATATCTGCATGTATGTTTCACATCTTTTACTAAACCACTGTACTGATTTCAATCAAACTTTGCAAATTTTTTATTTAAGAAAAGAGAAAGGTCACCTTCAACTTTTCAAAGCCTAAAAGTTGTGTATTAAAATTTCACTTAATTAAAAATTAAGCAAGACTTTTTTCCGCGATATCTTTAATTTCCATAAATTTGTTTCTCTCATTTCAAGATTTTTTCAAAAATTATTTTAAACTGAATTCGTAACAATATTCTTGTTGAAGAACAACAATAATACAAAGAACTGTTTCCAGAAGGAAGAATGCTAAAAGAAAATTTTAGCTGTAGACGATTAACAATTTATATCTGTAACAACTATTGATTTATTTTCATGCTTTAAAATAATGAATAATTAACTATTTAATTTATTTGTAAGAGATGTATTCATGTAAGAGAGTGAATTAGTTCTATTTGGACAATAGAGCTGATCATTCTGAACAATAGGACATGCGAACCATTCAGCTAATTCGATTAGGTGAGGAGTAATGGGTTAGTTTCGGTTTGCAGTGTCGTCTACTGACTCGTGACCTCAATGTATGCCAGATAGTCGTAGTGGAGGTAAGTTCATGTACGGATAGAGCACCACTAGTGTATATCCGTGACGAATTTCATAAGTCGTATCCCAATTAGTGTATGAGTTATTAAATATATTCTTTAACTAATTAATTAATAATAATGTTTGTTAATGAAAGGTGATTAATTAGCAATTGTTATGACATATGGTTCTTCACTATGGTAAAGTGTGAACCGAATGTGGAGATCCTCCTATCATTAGTTGAAGAGATAGAGAAATTGAGAGATTGAAGGCACACCTGTGCATAGGTAACTCTTTTCTCAAACGAGTTAACGACTCTAGACTTTCATCGCCTATTCATACTCATATGAGTAACCTCTGTGCGAAATCTGAAGTGGATAGCGTGATTAGAAGCCGAGTTACAAGCATGGAAATGTTTGGAATGTTCTCGCCTGTGGGGTATTGAATAAGTCTTTTCGTACGGATGGTAGAGTGTATGTAAGAATAGTGTTCGCACCAAGTTTGAAGAATGTACCTTTCCGGATGGTAGTGTGTCGTGCAAGGTAGGTATTGTATGTCGGAAGACGTGTATCAAGTTTGAAGAATGCATTTTTGTTAAAAGCCGAGTTATTAGCGTTCATAATGAAGCAATGAGAGAAAAGCAGGCATTTCATTGGCCGTTGCAAGGAACCAATGAGATTTCAACCCAATCTGAAGCATTTAGAATATTTGGAATGTTACTCACCTGTTCCATTGTCCTAAAGATAAAACTGTGTTGAGAAGTCAATTTCCTATGTTAGAAGCCCAATCAGAGAGCAGCATTGATTCCATTGGCCGTTCCAAAGAACCAACGAGAGTCACACCCAATCCTATAAGAGTCGGAAGCATTGAGAATCTTTGGAATGTAACCATTGTTCGAAAGACAGCGCTCCGTCGAGAAGTGACTTTCTGTTGCATGTGTTTGTAATTTAATACGGTTATGCAGCAGCAGGAAGTCCAGCTGACATGAAAATTTCAAAGGTGCAGATTACTTAGGTTATTTTTATTCACTTGATAAAGCTTAATTATTGTTTAGTTAATAAAACCTGTTATTCTGCATCTGTTGACTGTTACTTCTTATCAAAAGTAGGTATGAATGTATAAGAAAGAGTGCGAAATCTGAAGTAGTTCCGATGACTCCTTGAGGAGATAATAATTTTTAATTTTTGGGAATGTCAATTAAATATCTATTAAAGCAATGGGTATGTGTTCCGAGGAAAGGCGTGAATCAAGATGCGCAGATATTGCTTAAATCGTTGCAATTTGGCCACTCCCCATTTTTTCCATTGACTAATCAGAGCGTTGGAAATTCGAATGGGACGAATTGGGAGTGAGATGTGCGGGGAAACTTTTTTTTTTTTTTAAGAATGGAGATTTTTGTTTTCTGAATGAGTGACGCTTGAGTGTTTAATTGTTGAATTAGGGGCAGTGGTTGAATTGAGAGTGGTGTTTGGAGTGAATTCTTCCCATTAGATTAAAGGAATGAAGTTAAGGAATCGAATATAAACTATATTTTGCTCTG
>BGPR01009674.1:0-56319 GCA_013235015.1 Araneus ventricosus
GATCAAAATATACATAATACATATCAAAATAATACATATTATAAAATAATCATATTGTTTAAAAGTATTTATTAGTTACTCGAGATATGTTACTTCATCTATGCCCACAGCCTCCGTTTCTTGTGGAAAAGAGTCAAATTCATCATCTTGACATATACCTCTATCAGTATTGCGTTTTGTTAAATAGTTGACGTCAAAAAGCTTCGATGCATTTAAGAAAGATATATTTTCTCTTTTATAATGGTTCAAAAGTACGAGAGATATAAAACATATATGATAAAGATATTACCTATCAAAATGCAGTAATATTCTAGTTAAAGAAAAAAATAACATTATATACAACAGCATGAAATCTGCATACAAAGATATATTGCATGTTTACCAGTATTAGAATTATGAAGCACTTGTTTTAATTTTCTCTAAATTCCAAAAATGAATAAAAAAATGTTGACATAAAAGTTGCATTGTGATTTCATAAAAATTATTAAAATTACCAGGTAACAAACCGTTCTTCCTTATCTGTATTAATTGTAACTGAAATTAATTTAAATTTTGCTTTGCGAAATAAAGTAAATATAGCTATAGTTCTATCAACTGGGGCTGGAAATATTTATTTTCTATGCATAGTTAATGTTCATCTATTCAAAGCTACTATTTTAGCATCTATGTTTAACAACCAAGTGGAGAATCACAATGAAAAGACAGGAATTAAAAGTTTTCCCATGCATTAACTCCTCCAATAGTACACTCATGTCCAAAAATTAAGGATAATTCAGAATCACACAGAAATTGAACTCTAAAATAAAATTTCACCTGTAGAATTATCACACACATCTTGAAGAAGAATATGCAAATTACAGGAAACCACCAGATGGCGCGGATAGTACGTCACAACGACGAGAGTGTAAGAGAGGGGTATATAAGGAATGGTGGCAAAGAAGTAAAATTGTTCACAAGCGCTTTAAAAGCCTTTCAGTGCAATAACCGCATAGTTATGGCACAAAGGAAGCATTTGGATGATTTTTTACGTGGTAGAATTATCGGACGACTGGAATGTGGACGTACCCAGCTGGAAGTATCCGAGGAACTTGGAATCGCCCCGAGTGTCATCTCCAGGCTTTGGCAACGATTCCAAGATGATGGTGATGTGAGTAGATGTTACAGCACAGGTCGCCCCCGAGTTACAACGCCGAATGAGGACCGGTATTTGGCAGTTACTGCCAAAAGAAACAGACGGAGCACAGCATCAGACCTGTCTCGTCAGCTCTCTTCAGCTACCGGTACGACAGTTTCAAGGCAGACCGTGTACAGACGCTTAGGGCACATTGGTCTATATGCTCGTAGGCCTGTCAGATGTGTTCCACTTACCGCAACTCACTGTCGCCTACTATTAGTCTGGAGTAGAGAGCATGCATTGTGGACACCGCAACAGTGGCCTTGTGTGATGTTTTCCGACGAGTCCAGGTTTAGTTTGCAGTCTGATTCTCGCCGGACTTTCATATGGAGAGCGCAAGGTACTCGTTACCACCAAGAGAACACCATTGAACGACACCGTTACGGTGGTGCAGGATGGCTCGTTTTGGGAGGAATTATTCTTGGTTCCAGAACTGACCTGCATGTTCAGAGTGTAACGATGACAGGCCACATCTATCGGGATGTCATTCTGGAACAACATGTACGTTTTTTTCGAGGCGCCATGGGTGCTGAATTTCTGTTTATGGATGACAACGCCCGTCCTCACCGTGCAAACATTTTAGACGAATGCCTTCAATCGGAGGATATCACCCATATGGATTGGCCAGCATACTCACCGGACTTGAATCCAATAGAGCGTGTGTGGGATATGCTTGGCCGACGAATTGCAGCCCGTCAACCCCCTCCCACCTGTCTACCGGAACTTCGGAGGACATTGCTTGATGAGTGCTGTAATATTCCCCAAGATCAGATTGATAATTTGATACTCAGCATGCCTAGGCGTTGTAAGGCCTGTATTGCATCGTCCGGGAGACATACCCCGTATTAAGCATCATACTAACCATGTTATACTGTTTTTTGTAGATAGGTTCTTCTTTGAAATTTGCTCCAGGGAGTAAAAATCGCAATTTTTATTAATTATGTCAAACATATTGCATCTGTTTTGCTCTTTACCTTTTGTTTAATAAATAGACTTTACAAATAAGTCAAATTTGTTTTGCTTCTGTCTCTTTCTTTGCCTGAACTTCATTATCCTTAATTTATGGACATGAGTGTATTATACTTTTTACGCCAAGGCAAAGCAAACCACCCATTCTCGAATGAGATAAATGTTATTTGCATATCGCTCTACTAAAACTTTTTATTGTTAAATTTTTGTATTTACTAAACATACAAAATTGTTTACATGTAAATACATGTAAATTCTGCTTTTCTCATTTAGAAAATTAAAATATCCATACACTGTGAAAGAAAGAGAAAACGTACGAAGTTTGGTAAGAGCATTTCATTGCAATGACATTCTTTTAATAATTTTTCTTGATATTTTTATTTCTTGACTTTTTTTATTGATGCATGTATTTTTCTTTGCTACTTATAGGAGACTGGACTTAAAGACCAAAAGTGAGTTTTAATATTACATTCAAAATTTTGCAATTTTAGAAAAGCTGCACTAAATGTATTTCAAACCTATAATTCACTTTGCGATAAATCTTTAATTTTACGACCATGTAAAAGCATTTATGACACAATGAAGCATTTTCAAAATATTTCTGTGATAAATAATAAATTTCATGAAAATTGTTTATAAAAACACTCTTTTATTAATGTAATTAAAAATAGAATTGTTTTATTTTAGTCTTTAATTTGTAATTCATTGTTATAAATGATATGGAATTATATGGAACTGTAGAAATGCATTTTTCTTGAATTCATACCAGGTGCCTCCACTCGCATGACTTTAAAATTCATTAACTGATTAAGCGATAATTAAGTTCTGAAAATATTTAAATAATGTATTGTCATCGAGAATGCATAAATATACATTTTTTTAAAAATCTGTCGCACGAGAAATTGAGTGAAAATCGATAAAAAAGTTACCTTTGCAAACATGAAATAAATCAAGTTAAATATAAGTGTGTAATAATGTAAAGTATATGGCTTCGAAAATGAACATATGAAATGCGTTTACTAATGAATGGTGCAATTTTTCTCTTGTAAATAAAATGAAAATGTGAAATTTTCAAACAGTCTCCTAATATAATTCGTCTTTAAATTATAGCACGTAAATAACATATTGTTTGATAAATGCAATTCCAAAATAGTATAATATGGCCTGTATGCGACAGAGAGCGAGTGTGATTTTGAAATGCAAAATGCACCCTTCCAACTAATTAACAACAGTTCTCCTCATTCATGATAATTACACAGTCCTGCAAAAAAATACTTTTTGAAAATTGTTTTAATTTTGATAACTAATTTTAATATTATTTTCAGTGCTGATTTAAAAATTTAATCCATTTTTTTCTGTCACGTGAGGTTTTTCACAAAACGATTTCATATTTTGGGGTAATAGCCAAAATCAAAATATTGAGAGATTTTAATTTAGCACCTAGTAAATAAATAATAGACATTTATATTCTAGCTTTGTTACGACATAAATTATAAATGAATTTACGAAAAAAGTTACAAATCTTTATAGCAGAAATTTCTTTTTTTCTCAAAGCTTTTTTTTCTTCTTTTCTTCAAATTAATCAGGATTGTTTCTTTTTCAATGTCCAGCAATATTCGCCTATCATGTTGACATTCGAGCTTCCTTTTTTATCGTCTTTCCATTTCCTTTATGCCTTGATGGAATTTTTTCTGACTGCATCTTAATTTCCTGGAAATAGTCCAAGTGCGAATGGAGAAAATGAACTCTTGAGCACCCTTGAACTTTTGATATTACACCCTAATTTCTTGAAAATCGCTAATATTTCTTCTACAATATATTTCTAGTTTGGGTCTCTTTGGTTTCCAAGAAAGTTAGATGCTACTAGTTTCAAGGATTTCCAGGCTTTTCTCTCGTTTGATTTCATTTTGAACTCAAAATTTTCATTCTTCATCAGATTTTGATCCCTTCACATGTTTTACAAATACACCTTCCTTCAAATTTGAACCCGAAAAAACCCAAGAACTGTTAACAAAAGTATTTCACACATTCTCACTCTTTTGGTAATACCTTAGCCAAATGGCCAAATTTTGCGTTAAACAGTATTTTACAATATATCTTAAGGGAACGGACCAATACCGGGTCCATGAGGGAAGGGCGTCGTGGCAGATCGGATGTTAGGATAAAATATCTTCTTCTGTTCTGTAAATTGAAACCTTTACAATACATGACAAAAATAGAAATCATCAGTATGATTTTTAGACTATCTCCAAAGCATTGGTATGACAAACCAAGATTGTATTTTACCTAGAAGTCATTGATTAATTCTTCGACACAAAAAAGATCTAACTTCGCCTCGGACCCAAGACTTGTCTTTTCCCCACATTTTCATACTAAAATAAGCAAAGTACACTTTCCCCCCAAAAAATATGAAATGTTTCTTTGTTTTCTTTTACTGTATAGTTACCACAGATATTGCAGAAGCAAACTGGTGAATTAACACATTCTTTGGAAGTTATTTCTTTAGACCACATTGCAAACTAAAAGTAAAAAGCTCTTCTACTCAAATCTCAGAATTACATACAAGTGTACTGAAAGATAGCGATTAGAAAGACAGTGATGGGGGAGTAGTAAAAATGTCAGGAAGGAGAATGATGGAGGAGGAAAGAGAAGACACACATGCCCCAACAATCAGGTGATCCGGTTTTAAACTTGTTTTGTCGGGTTCTACGGTTATGTTTAGTAGATAATTTACCGGTTTAGAAGAAAATCTTAAATAAATAATGCTTTATTCTTCCTTGGATAGAATTTATATACAGCAAATTGTTATTTAAAATCTCTAAATATGTTTAATAAAAATAAGTTTGCTAAATAATTACAATTATTATTAGTTAATAGGAATAAAATTACATTGCTCTAACATATTTAAAATTCGTACACATTAGACCTGTTATTTATGATAAAACCATACTTGATGGATTTTTTAAATTATTTTTTTCATTAATTGGCATTCCGAAAACTATTAAAAACACTAGTTATTTTTAAGACAATTTTTTCATTGCAGACCTGTGTTATTATTGAAAAAATTGAGATCATGCGAGAAATTTCAGTTATCTTTCATTTATTATTTAAATATTAGTGCTGATTTAATTATTAAATAACTTACATAGAATTTGTTTTACAACAAGAAGACATAATTTGGGACTATGCTCGAACATAAAAGATACTGCTGATCGAGAAAACTAAAACTGCTCTCCTATGTAATTTTCGGGATCATGTTCGAACATAACAAAAAATATTGCTGATTCAGAAGACTAAAACTGCTTTCCTACGGAATTATACCCTTAGCGGAAACTACTGATACTTAACCCCTAGTTTTAATTTTTCTTATATTTCTCGAAAATTTTGATAGGTAGCATAATAAAAGGATATGTTCTAAAAATGACAAATGTACTTATGCTAAATTAATATTTCATTTAATACTATAATAAATACATTTCATGAAATCAACTAGGGCCAAGTATCCCTAACCTTAGGGATACTTGACTCTAAGCTAGAGATACTTGACCCTAAATGCAAAGAGAACTTAAATTCTTTCGATAGCTTGGATGTACAAGAAATTCAGATATTAGGTTAAAACTACTGAATGAAAGTGTCTTAATTATCAAAATATATTAAAGAAATTAATATTAAAATTAAAATAATATGGCATTTATAAAATTCAATTGTATTTAATAAAATTCTAGTAAATAAATGAAATTAGTCTACTCATTAAATGAAATCTAGTTATTAAATTAAATTATATTAGTTCAAAATTAAATAAACGATTAAAATCTTGATTTAATTAAATGCTAAAAATTATAGTAGTGGAACTGAGAACCTAGCGCATTTAAGTATTGCCGATTTGGGAAAATTAGAATAGAACATAAAAGCACCAAAATGAGAAGAAATGATTTAAAAATTGTTGCGAAAAACAAGAAATTGGAAAATCTAAATAGACTTACTTTGTTCTACTAATATTATAATGAAAACAAAAGTAAAAGAAGAAAAATGTATATTTCGAGAAAATTCAAATCTACAAAGAAATTAATTCAACGGAAATGGAGAAACCTTAAATAAAACCAAACGATGACAAACAATTCGAGCAAAAGATTTTTATTAAAATAATAATTGAATAAAAATTTTACGACAAGCAAGGAATGAATGGAATAAATAAATTTCAATTCTTTTTTAATTCGTACTAAAATGACTCTTTGTACTGTTTGAAATTATTACATAAAAATAAATCTTATTCTTTAAATAATTATTTAAAAATTATTTTAAAATAATAGTTTTCTTTCAAAACTCAACTACCAAAATCATTAGCCATTATGGCGATAAACAAGTCGAAATGTTGCCATTCATCTTGATTATTTGAGTGGCCATATTTGCGACTAACTCCACTGCATAAGAAAGTTGATACCAACCACACGATTGTACTTCTGTCAGCTGCGGCGTCGAAGCTACAGTAGCTTTTGGTGGGGTCTAGTATCCCGAACTTGACTTTTTCTAAACAATCTAAAGATTAAACAACTTATAATTACGATAGCGTACAGCATCGTCTATCAAATTATAATTTAAAATATGCTTAAAACTCTGAAATATTTTAGTTCATCATATCTTCAATACTTAATTTCCAATCCACAGAAGAATGAAAAAACGAAAATTTTACTTTTGACCCTCTCAAAACATATTTACCTATACACCATTAAAATGGCTTCTTAGTTTGATATGGAAATTCTCTCGTTAGACCGCATAATCAAAGGTCTAATAAAGATGGCACACACAAATTACCAATTATATCATAATCTGACAAAGTTATGTAGGGTCAAGTATCCCTAGTTTCCCCTACCTGTTATAATAGAGGGTATAACAGAAAAATGTGTGCACATTTTAAAATTCAATTATTACATAAACAATTATGAACATATATGAACGTTTCATAACTCAAATTTATTTATGCAGATATAGAATTTTGTCAGTTATCGGAAGTGCTGGAATTGTTTAACGATATTATCCAGGAGCTGCTGTCAAAACCATTCGAATAAATTGCAAAACGGCACTAAGCATGTGACTTGCATAGCAGCTCGTCATTTACAGCTGGACTTGAGATATAAACATGACGTTATATTTATCTCCACAAAAATATATACATCGGGGATGAGAATATCAATGCAACCTCTTAACCAGATTTCATTAATGTACGCCCTCACGTTGAGTGAGTTTTGCGGAGGGGTTCCATCCTGCTGGAAGTATCATTCGTCATTTTGAAACATATCCTGAATGCCTGTCATATGTAATTCCTGTTATAAATTCAGTACACATCACTGGTCAAAGTATTTTGAAAGAAGAAACGCCGAATTAATTCCCACGCTGACAAACTACTCTACGTAGTTAACACCTTATAAACTCAGATTTTCTTCCATTGTCAAATGGGGAGAATCATTTGCTGAAATCCGGAAATTACGACTATTTTTAGAGCCACTATTTATGAAAAAGTCATGTTTAATGTGAAAAATTACCATTTTAAAAGCTAAAAAATTATTGTATTAATTAATAAGAATCTTGAAACTTCTGATGGTTGACAGGATTATACACTTGTATTTATCAATCTGGCTAATGAAACATCAGTGTATGTGTTAATTGCTTATATAATAGTTATTCAAATTGGGTATATATTTTTTGGAACACCCTGTATATCTTTTTATTTGTTATTGGAAGTTACATCCACGCATGCTCATAAGTTATTGCGTCTTTATGTATTCCCTTGGCCTGTTATTGAAAGCATGTAAAGACGTACGGTTCACACAAGGTGAACGATTCATAACCCAGAATATATGTGAAAATATTTTCAAAAAATTTAAAGATAATAAGAATCTTGTTACCCATTTAAATTTATTAATTCTTCTCTTCTACTTTTCAACAATCCTCCTTTTTCTCGAAGGCACTATTGAGTAAAATATTCCTTGTGTATTTACTTAACTAGATTCTTTTTTCAATTTAATAATCAATGGTAAATTACTACTGATTTAGAAAGAAAACTATTTTAGAGGAGTAAAAGTTTTTAATTACATAAAGCAAAAAGTATTAATGTGTCAAAATGTATTGTCATCTGCTTTAAAGAAACTGAAACTCATGTAATTATTTCATTTAAATTTAATTTACGTGAAAGTAAACGGCTAGCATAACAAACGGAAAAAGGAACATTAAACCTTTTCTTTCAGGGTACTATAGACGTTCTACTAATACTGGGTGATTTTACATTATTGGACCCATTCAAAAATTAATAAAAACCCTATAATATAGAAACTTTGCTTTTTTCAAATGAGAGAGTAGCTCAAAAAGTTTTTTCAGACAGGTAACGCGCCGTTATGCCGAATTAAATCTGCTGTAGCGGATTCCGTTCCATGTTGACATTTCCGACGCAAATTTCAAGATGGCTACAGTGCATCAGAAGGCACGTCAGACACGTCTCTGGTTCTACGAAAGCAAATCAATTGTAACATTTCAAAGATGGTTTCGCCGAGAGTATCGAAATTATCAGTCTCCAAGGAAGAACTTCCTCAAACGTTTCTAGGAGCAATTTAAGGGAACAGAAAATGTGCATCATAGGAAAGGTGCTGGACGGCCATCAGTCTCAATCGAAGTTGTTGAACGAGTGAGGGAGATTTTGACTCCTTAATTACTCATACCAATTTTAAATGGATCTCTTAATTGGGAACTGAAAATTTCGATGCATTAACAAAAAGCGTCTTTGAACTGTTACAATTTGTTTGTTTTGGTGGAACCAAAGACGTGCCTTATGCTGCACGGCATCCATTTTGACTCTTGCTTTGGAAATCTCCCTTTGCAGCAGATTTAGTGCGCGTAACGGCGCGGTACTTATCTGAAAAATAATGAGCTAAATAATGAGCTAATCTCTCATTTAAGGAAAAGAAGTTGCTATATTACAGGGTTTTTTTATTGATTTTTGAATGAAATTGTTATTAATTTTTTATGACCACCCTAGTAGTTTTCTTTTTATCTGCATACAGACAAACCACGAAACAATTAGACATTCACTCCTCTTGCGTAGTTTGTGGGGTTTACCAATGCCCCTCTAGACATTCACTTAATGTGAGAAGGACACAATAGTCCGTCGAAAGGGGCGGAAAATGTCATATTCCACTGAAAAGCAGGGAAATCCTTTTCCTGTTCCCCATTTTGCAAGGGTTTCTGAGGTTTGAACCTCTCATAATTTGCATGTTAAGGTAACATGCAATGTGGGAAAAATCTTAAATATGTATCTGATATTAATTGCTTCGTTTGAAATGCCCTTAAAGTACTTTCTATAAATAATAGCCTTTTTAAAAATCTTAAGCGTGATAATTGCAGAAGATTGCAAGATTATCCTTCTATCTGTCTTTGTTTATTCAAAAATTTCTACATGCGTAAAAATAACAGATTCAATATAGTAGATATCTCTCAAATATTTTACTTACGGTGAATACTTTTCTTTAGAAAGTTCATAGAAGTTTGTTTAAATTTTATAATACATTTATATAATTAATACAGATACTTTTTATTATGCATTTCAGAGTATAAAAAATACATTTTCCATTTTCTTCTACAGCTCATATATCGTTGTTGTTCTGAAAAATCTTGATGTCAAAATATTGTCACATGAACCATTTTATGCGGTATGTATAATTTGAATTTTGAAGCGTAAGCCACCTTCTTGATACTTTTAAATTCTCTTCTCAATACTGATTTGCTACTTGAGAAACTTTTCTTTTAATGAATTATGGAAAGAGACCTTTCAATTATCTGTAAGAGACTTATGATGTTAACATAAAAAAACCATTATAATTTAAAATTAAATCTTTCCCTAAAAGAAAAACAACTTAGTATTGTATTTATGATGGTATATTGCATATGAAAATAGACGACTATGCATACATAAAATCAAAATTTGACACTGTAACGAATTGTTTTCAGTCTCCAGTCCTATATTTAAAATACTGAACTCATTACTGCTTTACCAGTGTTTTCCGGACATATTTTTTCTCGAGGCACAGACTGCACGTAATGATTGTGATTGATTTAGATTTCAAGCTTGAAAAAACCAGTTCTTCAAATTTTCAGGACGACTCAACGACTTATTTTGCAAATAGCTGAATAAACCATATTTTTGATATTACAACGGCTATTACTTTAGTCTGATGTTACAATACGTAATTTTCTTATCTATTTTTAATAGTCGTTATAGTATTTTTACGTAAATAATAGAGAGGTATTTAGAAGTATTTTTAGATATGTGTGAATATTTCACAGTTACATGCAAGTTATGACAATGAAACTCTCATGCATTTTATTGAACAAGCGTCTGTTTAAAAAGAATATCTTTGTAATCACGCTGCAAAATGCCTGTCTTAAATGTAGCGTTATCAAAATAGCACTGGGACACTGCTGCGATATTTTTACTGCACACTGCATAACGTGTGTTTTAATCTTTACTTACATAATTCTCCCCTTTTGCATATAACCGTAAAGAGAAACCCCTCTCTGCCTGAAAATCCGGGAAAAACTGAATGACCGTCCTCCGCGATAATTAACACTCGCTTTGAGGCTGAACGCATAATAGCCCACATCAATAGCGGGACATGCAATGACATCCCTATTGCAAGGGCACCGTCATCAGGCCCAGATGGCAACAACACAATTAATACATATAAAGAGAATTTTGGCCCTTCTGCATATAACCCATTTTGATATCAAGAGAATACGTGAAATCTTGGAAGAAATGATGGTTTTACTAGTACATAGCAAGGCGAACAATAATTGCAATATAAACGATGGTCACATTCAGAAGCGGCCCGGACAAACCGGACAACTGCCCGTGGAGCCAAGTTCGAAATGGCGCCAAAGCGGGAGTGTGAAGGGAAAAGATTATTTAATAGTTATGGCAGCTCCGGAAAGGCAGCAAATGATTTCTCTTTCGTATTGGAGCTGCCTCCAGTTATTCTGAATAATTCCATTAAGATGTGTAAGGTGTACTGAAACTCCCATCTCTCACTTAACACCAGAGCATAACCCCGAACTCGGAGCCAATACGTCTCCCTGTCGGTTGGTTGGGTATGCGTGGAACTTTATTGAAAAGGCCAGAGCAAAAAAAATACATTTTCAATATAAGGATACAAAAAAGAGGACATTTAGAACAAAAGAATATAATATTTAGTAATTTAACTGCTAGTTCTTTCAAGTCTCTGTGTTGTTGAATTTGAGAGGGTGGTGCCTTATGTGTTGGAGAAGAGAGAATATGAGTACATAGAGTTAATTGAGTCTGTGGCTAGTTGTTGTCACCATCTTTTGGAACAAATAGTGTTTCGTTTTCCGCGATGAAGTGGATAAGTTTTCTGATTTTCGCACTAGAATTGTTGTTTATAACTCTCTTCCACCAGTGGTTCTAGGTCAGCTGACGGTTTTGTCAGGTAGTATGAGGTTGTAAACAGACAGCTTGTAGCATAGTGCAAGGGGTTTTCCATGTTTCCGAAGTCACAGGAATCGCTGTTTCTGATGTTGAATCGTTTAAGATTTGTCGGAAATGGGCCGTGGTCCATCACGAACATTATTTCGAACCTTTGCCATGGAGTAGGAGTTGTCTTGACTTTAGTCAAAACGTTGTGAACACTCCTGCCTGTTTTTCCATTGTCCCATTCTTTTTGCCAGAGGATAATGGACTCTTTTTGTAGCAGACTCTTGATATGGTTTCTTGGCTCTGGGATGTATGAGGGGATTCCCTCATGTGTTGCCTTCTTGGCTAGTACGTCCGTCACTTCATTACCGCTGTATCCGACGTCCCATCTCTCACTAAAGCTGGTGTCGAAGTAAAGTATGTTAAATACATTTCTAGAATTTTCTGGGCGCCTTGTGGAAAATTGTCATCTTGAGGGCGACCGTGACAGATAGTTCTAAAAATTGTTCCAAATTTTTCAATCCTTATAACAGAGCTGGTATCTTCTTCCTTTGGGCCTTTCATTGAAAAACTTTGCATAAAGGCGTCCTTCATGGATTCAACCATTGATGCTTTAGCAGAAACACTTTTAGTACAGCTAGAAGTGAAGAAAATTCCACTGAAAAATATGCGTTGTGAAAGTTATCATAATGGATCCAATATGAAGGCGATAAATTTCAGGCTTCCAATGTAGAATTCTGAACTTCAACCCTGGGGCGTTTCATGTTCCAAGCACTACTCATTCTTTTTGAGATTAGTTCTTAAAGAGGCTGCACATTCCTGTATTGAAGCTGAGGAATTCTTCAGTATTTTACTGCAAATATTCAACTTCTTTGCATCTTAACTCATCGTTAAACAGTCTTGAAAAAACATGTGACCAGTCTAACGGTCAAGTCCTTAAGTCAAAGAGGTGGGACAACCCTATTGATGCTGTTATTCCAATTGATATCAAGTTAGGCAAATTTATGACGCTCTGCTGGAGTTATCGCTGGATAAAAGAATTGGTGCAATAACTAGAAATTTGCCTTGAGTTTGGAGAAGAAATTAAAAAATTATAAATTTGTTCATAGACGTGTCATTTGGCATTCAGTTCTCTTCAGGTCCGATGTCATAGATTGAAAACATGGATATTTCAAGTGCAGTAGAAGTGATTGACAAAACTAGACAAGCTATTATAAAAATGATATGGGGATTTCAACAGGCTCTGGTTGATACACGTAACCTCTGTGACAGTCTTGAGACTGAAGCAGAATTTCCTCAACAGTCAGTAGTTTGACCACGGAAAAAAGAAGTAATTTGTTTGTCACTCTCAAGAGGAAGTTTCGCTTAGTCTAAAAAGAAAACTGAAATAAAGTATCTGTTTTTATATTCTAGACTTCAGAACAAACTCTTTGCAGTAAAGCTTCGAGCAACTGAACGCTAAAAGAGAATTTTGGATTTTATCCACCGTCAAGAAAGCGAAACGGGATAAAATCGTAGACATGTACATGTGCAATGGCCTTCATTTGGCTTTGAGTGACGGTGATCATAATGATGTAGATGGTTTATAATTTCAACAAGAGTTAAGTTGACTCTACAACCAAACGAAGTGAACCAGACGAGTTGAACAGCTTCGCTGAAAATTTTCCAAATCTTTCAGTGTCTCTGAGGATTTTTCTGACTCTGTCAGTAACTCGATAAACTCGGAATTGGCAGAGATGGTTTCCCGACTTTGAATCCGTTGGACTCCTTTTGCCTCCATGGACACAGTTCGCATTTCTGCTTCTTAAGTAATTATTTGTTCTTTCGAACACTGCGTCCTACAGGAAGCGGCTGTTCAACTCTCGCCGGCGTGCAACGAAATTACTTCAACAAGATCCTGAAATTATTGCAATATTTTGATTGGCATAGTGTCAGAATTTCTGTTTCATCTTCTCTTTTCACAAACAAAGAATCCATCTGGACGACTGTTTCCTTTATCTGAAATTTGAGCGGATGTTGGCCGTTTGTTCTGTGGTACTTCTAAATATGTGTTGTTGTGGTTATTTGTCCGTTGTCTCTCGTCAGTTCGATGATAGCCTGTAGAGATCAAACTTTCCTTTTCGAACTTCAAGTTAACAATGACAGAGCCCCATTCAATTCAAAAGCCAATCAGTTCATCACAGGACATGGGCCCTTTGTGACCTTCTCCACCGGTTCTGTTTATGTTCACGCGATCGTTGCGCTTCCGTTTATTAAGGTGATCCAGACCACTACGAAACAGACTTCCCAGTGGCAAAACTCTTTCATTTCAATAAGCAGTGTTGAGAACCTATCGACGTGGTGTGAAAATATTATACGAAAAAAATAATATCTGTCACGACTTATGAAAATTATGTCGATCCTACATGAACGAAGGCATATCATCACTGATTAAATCTTTGCGGCACGAAAGATAATGAGATGCATAATTATACACGTGTGAGTGAAAGGGTTGATTTAGCGCTTTAGGAAACTGCAAAATATTGTTATTAATTTGTTTCAATTCCTGAAAATTAACCTGCATGCTTTTGCCATTATATGATTTAAATAAAAACCGCTATTCAGCAAGAATTTCGTAAAAGATGCAACATTCAGATTTGTTCAGAAAAGTACCCACCATGCTTGAAAGACTTAATGAAGACTTCAGCCATTAAGACATTCATTGCGGACTCTTTTAGTATACTTTGTGTGTTAATTACTGTTGTTGTTGTTTTTAATTTATATCATTTTCACTCCTATCTATAATTCTTCTTTAACTCTTTAAACCCGAGGCGTCTTTTTCTTCTATCTCCTTTAAAACCGGGAACTTTTGGGAGGAAGCATAACCTTAACTCTTATCTGGTCGCTTCCTTCCCGGTAGATTAATAATAATAATTATGAATATTCAATCCGATTTTGTTTTTCATTATGTTTTTTCCCTTCCAGGAATCAGAGCTCTTTAGTTACATCGGTGGTCTCGTTGGATGCTGGCTCGGCATCTCGGTCTTTACTTTCACGGATGTCTTTGAAAAATTTGTTAAAATGGTTGTCGTACTCAAAGGAAATTACAGACGAAAAAGGGAACAGGCGAAGACAAGGAACACAAAAACGGAAAAATTAATTACAGGAAAAAGGAAGAAAGAAAAAAGGAACAGAAAGTCACCTTCTGATGTAAAAGAAGTTTAATTTATTGGCACCGACTTTGTTTGAAAAACTATTTTTAATCTTAGCTAGATGATTTTTTAATTTAACAGTCGCATATCTATAGCTAGATCACAAACTTCATTTTCTGTTTTGAAAACACGTCTATAGTGGTTCCCAAAAATGATCGGAAAATTTAGAAGTTCGTTATAAAAGCTACTACAGCTAGTAACTGAATTCCAAAAAATCTATTCAATATTTTTTCGTATCATCTCAATTTAGTTCTGAATAAAACCTGATATATATCTTTATTTCAATATGAAATCATTTTCTCCTAAAACTCAAAGAGTAAACAAACAGCAAAAACACGTCATAAAATTCATCGGACACCAACATATTTTCGGATAAGTTCATCGAAAATAAATATCGTCAGTTCCTTTTTTTATTTTTACATTGTGGTGGCTTTTTAAATATCGTTTGACTTTTATATTTGTTAATATATTTCTCAAAAAATATTCTACATGTTTAAAAATGACTCATAAGCGTAAGGGAAAAACGAATGATGTTCAAAATTTGATTATTTTTCACCATAATAATGGTAAATCAGCTTAAAATGCTTCTAAATTAATAAATTTATCCCATTCGTCCGTTTACTCTGTGATAAAACGACATCAAAAGGAAAATCGAGACGGAAACAAGACTAGAAATGGTCGTCCGGCCAATCTAAAGCAACGTGATCAGAGAAAAATTGCGAAGAATCCGCAGTTGAGAACTGTAAAAATTTCCACGGAATTTAGTGAAAACTTTTCTGCTTTAATTTCAGCAAAAATTGTAAGATGAATGTTTAGATCAGCTGGTGTATGTGGGCGTTCTGCTAGAAGAAATTTTTTTGTGAATGCAAAGAAAGGAAAGATAAGTATTTCCTTCGCAAATTTAATATTAATTAGTCTATATCTTAATAGAATAACATCCTCTTTGCAGATGGAATCAAATTTAACTTAATGGCCAGACTTTTGAAAACCTTTGTGGAGGCTAAATTATATCCAACTAAGTACTAAAATTATCAAAATTTTACTATATTTACTGAAACCAATAGATTTTACTGAAGTGTCTTATGACTCTTATGATATAACTTATTGGTTAGGTTTTAATTATTTATTTTCTAAAAAATAATATTAATTTTTTATTCAAAAGACTGTGTATTTCAGATAAGAATCTTAGAATTCCTATTGTGAGAAATCAAGCTTCATTTATATATGCAACACTATTTTTTTTTTTAATTTCGAAATTGTCCGATCACATTTGGAAGAAACTATATACTGCGTCTTTTGTTATTGGTGTGTTCTGAATTTAACTTTTCAGAGTAAACATACGTTAAAATGAATTCATTCTTGGAATTATATGTCAATTACTGTGTCTTTGTGTTAACTTGTTCTTATTCTATGCACATATGTAACGTTGTTTGCCATATTGAACGCGAATAAATATATTTCTCCTAAGATAACAATTTCGTTTTTGATTATTTTTGAATCAAATGGAAAAAAAATCATTTTTAGTGATTTCTTGTTCGAAATTTGCTGTTCTTCAGTAAGATATTACACTCAGGTGCAATGCTCTTTTTTTACCTATGCATCTGTTATTTTCTTGATTCTGAATTTCTATTCATTTGATATTTTCTTGATTTAAATTAAAGAAACCCTAATTTTTTTCATTTCGAGTTCATATTTTCAAGGATTAAAGGAAGAAATCCAGATATTTGAAACTGCCTAGGGCATAGACTATTTTATAATGGCATCAATATTTAAAATTGATAAAAAAAACTGAAAATTAAAGTTTTGTTTTAAGCATATACTAATCTCTAACAAGTAGTTAATTAAAATTATGTGTTAAACATTAATACGTAGTGAAACTCGCCAATGTTCATGGAAGATATTGGATGGGTCCAACAAATATCATTTAACACAATTCCCATTTTTATATCTTTAGAGATACGAGGATGGATCCAAAAAAAGGTACAAATTTAATAAAAAATTATTTATTAACAATAGACAAAAAATACAAAAGGGAATTAAGGGGCATACTTGCCGATCACTTTTCCATACAATCACCAAATATATTTAGGCATTTATCTGATCGCACGACCAACTTGTTTAACCCGGTTTGGTAGAAATTACACCCTTGCTCATTGCCAGTTCTCGGCAGCTGTTTTCACATCACTTTTTGAAGATAACCTTGTTCAGAAATGTGTTTGGAAGCCGAATCTGGGCTGAAGAAGGGGTTAAATCCAGACTTCCTACTCGAACTTCTGCAGTTTTTTGAGCAATATGGGTAATGTCACGCAAGAGGATGACACCATCACTCAACATTCCAGGGCGTTTGCGTCAGATGGCTTCACGGTGGCCCAGTGACTATTTCCTTTTTCCGAAATTAAATTAATACTTATCTGGTACAATTTTCTCTTCAAACAGTGATGGAAAAACAGCTACCGAGAAGTGGCTTAAATAACAGGAACAATATTTCTACCCTGCCGGGTTAAACAAGTTGGTGCTGCGATCAGATAAATGCCTAAATAGATTCGATGATTATTTGGAAAAGTGATCGGAAAGTATGCCTCTTAATTCACTTTTATATTTTTTATATAATGTTAGTAAATTATATTTTATTACTCTTGTACACTTTTCTATCAACCCTCATATTTAATATTTCTACAATAAAACAAATCATAGAAAAATCATATCCAAAGAAAGGAAAGAATTTTTCTAAATATCTTTAAGCGAGAAATCGGAGCTAATAAGTTGAAACATGTTGCAAAGGCATCAAATAATTATTTTACTTTTTTAAAACGCATCAATGATGATTTACATTTAACTTCCAAAGCATTACCCGAATGTATTTATAAATATCTACCGCTCTCCGAAATTTCATTTCCACATTACCGTAAAACAGAGCGTCCTGCGTTCACTGTGCCGTAACAGTGTGTCTTATTCCACGATTCCACACACCACGGAAACAAATTTTTTAACATAACACCACCTGTTCTGCCGATAGGGAAACCGATTTCCAGCTACTCATACAGGGTGAGTCTAAATAGTTTTTACAAAATAAGCAAGATGATAGTACCCATTCAGACAAGCAATAATTACCATGGAACATAGGGTCGCAATCCACTCCGAGAGCCAGAAAAGAGTCAAGTCGAAACGCGGCGAGCTAGAACAAGTCATCGCCTTTGACATCGTTTTGTACATGCCTACGTAGCGTATCTCCTAAGCAAGATGGCCGGCACTTCTTGAATGCCACATATCCCGCACGATGTATCGGACGTGGCAGATCTGTGACTTGACCTCCTCGCTCATCTGACCTCAACCCACTGGACTTTTTCTTCAGGGGCACATGAAATCTTTAGTGTACGAGACGCCTGTGGACTCGGCTGAAGATCTCGTAGCGAGAATCGTTGTGGCCGCAGACAAAATTAACACACCACCAGGAATCTTCGAGAGGGTGCGCAAGTCGTTCCTTTGCCGGTGTGAACTGTGCAACGACACGCGTTACTGCCACTTTTAGCACTTGCTGTGAGCTTTTCCCTGATCAATAAATCAGATTGTGCAACTTTTGGTATCGTTCATTCGCTTTCCCAACACTGTTGTAAGTTCATGTCGAAATTCTAATTTTACTATTTTCTCCCTCTCGGAGTGGAATGCGACCCTATGTTCCATGGTAATTATTGCTGGTCTGGATGGGTGCATTCACCCCTCTTATTTTGTAAAAGCAATTTAGTCTCACACTGTATAACGATTTCTCATCCTCGAATTCGCAGTATCGAACCGGATACCAGCAAGTCCTGACATAGTTATCATTCGTAATTGTAATATTTTTGCGAAAAATATATTGACTTCATTTTCTTGGTCCTTTACCTTTAAAATAGAACTTTATCCCACAAAGTGGTGTTTTTATCCTGAGGACTGTTTTTGTTCCTCTTTATTTAAAACGCGTCTCATTTCAACGGAAATGAGAAAAAATAACAATATACCCGTGTCAGAAAAAAGCATGATAACCTCACTGAATAAGGAATAAATCATTATCATCCACAAACGAGAAGTAAAATAAAAAAAATAATTCAATTTATATTTGTTAAGTTGCACGATGCTCCATAATCATCTGCTTTCATTGGTCGCATTCGATTGAAAAAAGCAAATATGCATTTTGGAAGTTTTGCTTTCGACTAATTGGGCCAAGAATTTGATGCATATCTATAATTTTGCTGACAAAATCGCGTACCAAATTTCCTTTATAGAAGTCGCTGCTGTTTGCACATTAAACATTGCACATGTTTTTTATATTCCCCGGTATATTTCTATTTATTTTTGATAATGTAAATACAGGATCACCTTTGAAGGTCTCTCATTTTAAAATTAAATAACTCGGCAACGGACAGTGAATCTTTTTGTTTTGAAAGCAGTAAAAATCTGATACAGACGTTTGAATTAGTTACAAATATTGTCAGCAGGTAGCGCTGTATGCTACACTCATAGTACACAGTCTTGGAAAGAGACTATAAACAATACTTTGCAAGCAATCACATCACAATCGATTCAAAACGTCCACTTTTTCAGTACAGAAATGGAGAATACCCAGAATGGAATTTTCAATTACCGTCTGTAGAGTGATAGCGGAAATGCAGGAACATGCTTCACTCTTCAAATCTTCAATCTCAGGCAGTGTTGCACAATTTTTCCAGGAAACATTGTGCATCCATGCGCCCACACGAAGCAGTCGCTGGGGGTAAGATCTGTTGAGTATGGAGGCCAATCCATGCCCATTCCAGTAAATATGAATAAAATCTCTGTTGTTTGTTTAATACGATACAAAACGAAAAAATTCCCATTTAAAAAAATTATACCAGTTTTTTAAAATCCTACACCCATATAGAAAAATTTAGGTTTAACTAAGTTTCTCTGAAATCCTTAAATAACATCGATAGCTAAGCTATTGGAAGTTTGAAGAAATAGAGGAATTTGTCTTCTAACACATGAACACACTTTTTCCTAGACCTGACCATGGTGCCATTTCTTTGCGATCATAAGTATATCATGCTGACACTGATCGAAACAAAACTGATCTCTGTCGTTACGATAACGACTTCTAGATATTTTGACATATATTCTACTTACTATTATACTTCTTTTATAGACATCGTATTTTTATCTCGTCATCTTGTTTCTAAGAATATTGTCACAATTAGGAAAAATAATTTTCTTTGGTGCATTTTAAATTTTAAAACCTAAACTATATAATTCTAAAATAACATTTTTTCTCATAAAGTTGACATCTTCTTCATTACAGAAATTAAGAGTTAATTCGATTCATGAATTGAATAAAAAAATATATAAAATTGCCTCGGTGTCTGTGCAGTATCCAGTAGTCTAAGTATGTGGGTGTTTAATTAAAGAAGTAAAACGTTTTCCTTGAAATTATTAAATTACATTGGCTCATGGAAAAATTTTTCAAATATATATTTCCCATAATATATTTTATTATTTTTAATAAAGTAAATATACGGAGACCGACGATGGGCTCCCCCATTTTAACATAAACAAATCGGTAGCGGATATCTATAGAAGAATGAAACTAATCGCATGTTTATTTTGAAAGCAGTCAAAATCTGATACAAAAGTTTCAGAATTAGTTACAAGTTTTGCCAGCAGGTGACGCTGTATATGTGAGTTGTAATAAGGAGTTTGAGTAAAAGACTATAAATAGTCCTTTGCGAAAATTTTTTGCAATCAAATCATAATTGATCATGATAATCAAAATGAGCATTTTTCACAGCACACAGATGGAGCATACCAAGAATGAAATTTTCTGTCTCCTTCTGTAGTGTGGCAGCGGAAATGGAGGTACATATCAACTGTTCAAGCTATTGCAGTGTTGCAGGATTCTGACGGCAAACATTTTGCTGCCAATCTTTGCTATGTTATTTTCTATTTAAAAAGACGAAATACCATAGTGCATATAGGTATATATATGTTTAATTTTCTTTGGAGAAAAAACAAGAGAGACAAATCTTGCTTTTTCTCCATTAAAACCTGTCATGTAATCTCACTTCCGCGAAAAAACTAGAACTTAGATAAATATTTCCAAAAAATTTGCCAAAATTGTGAATACTTTTTTCCTTTCATTTTTAACGTTTTTCATGGAGATAAATTTTTCTTCCTTTCATAAATTTCAAATTCTAGCCGATTAATTTGATATCCAATGCAATTTAATTTCCTGAAGTGATAAATAATGGAGTGATAACATTTCTAATGTAACAATTAGTAAAAATATCTTCTCAAAATATAAGAAGGTTCCGCTACTCGCTTCAGAAACGATGTTGAAGAAACATCCTTAATTTGTATAAACTAAATTCTTGTGATCGAAGAATGAAAATAATGCCATTTTGAACAACCATTTCAACAATCCGAAGCATTCATACGTCAAGGAATATGTTTGAAATGCATTTGAATTTTTCATAATTGTTAATAAGAGCTTCTGTGAGTGAAGGTAGCAGATGATGAAAGACATGCCGATTATTTCGAAGCACATATTTCACCTAAGCTTTAGCTGCTGTGAGTTGAAGTTGCTGGTAACACAGTCGGCTTTATTCCTAATTAAATTAATGAAATAATGCGATATCTCCAAAGGTCTCTCAACGAGAGATTTTCTTTTTAAAAAATAATACAATTTAATTCATTACTCTTAGGATTCATCATTCAGTAAATAATTTCGAACACTAAATCATTATTAAAAAATGTTCGCTGCTTTTAAAGTTTTTATATCAGCAAAAAATAAAGAAATCTTTACATTCGCATACGTTACTCCGGTTTTCTTAGATACATATTTCATTTTCAAATCACTTTTTTGCTACACTTGACATTTTCATCCAAAAGCGGCCCATGCCTTTTGGAAACCGAGAAACTGCCCGTGGAGAAAAAAATCTTCGGTGGCGCTGAAACGGGAGCGTGAAAAAAATGGTTTAAAAGACATGAAAGATCTTGAAAAACGGCAAAGAATCTCCATTTCGTACTGGCGCATGCTTCCCTTATTCTGAATAATACAAGACATGTGAGACGTACTCAAAATCTCATCACTGACCAATTGTTATCTCGCGGGAAAGTATCCTTATTAGTACAAGATATTGTAAAATATCTCCCCTATTTTCGTTATTCTGACAGCTACACAATATCGTAGCAATATTGAAGAAAATCGTGTGGTTTTACGGCTATTAGTTACATTTCCTGATGCTTCTTGGCGTCTCTTAGACAATTGCTGAGCTAAGAATGACCGTGATATGATAGTTCTGAAAATTATTCGATGCCTTTCAACCCCTTAAACAGAACTAGTATCTTATTTCGAACATTCTGAAGAGCCATATTACGAGTCGCCTACGCCCATAACCGAAAACTCGCTTTAAATTACTCTATACTTTTCCATAGATATTTGTGTTATGAACAGCACTTTATCTTTATATGTAAAAGACAAATACCATGACTCACTCATTACGAAATCTCCCAAACTACTGGGACTAGAAGCTTGAAATTTGGCAGGCGGTTGCTTCTTGGGGAGTAGGTGCTCAATAAGAAAGGATTTTTCGAAATTTTAAATAGAATTTAAATTATTTGAAAATTACTTTAAATTTTAAAGTTTTTCTGGAATAACTTCGGATCAAATTTTCGCAGAAACACCATTTTTACATCATCTTAAAAATAAAAAAATTAGGTTTTCAATGATTCCGATATCTTATTTTTATGCGATATTTTGTTCGATTTAAATTAATGTTTCAAAATGTTTTCAAACATAAATTGTAACAATGTTTCTATCGTTGCAGATAAAATTCAAACATCTCATTATTTCAGCAAATCTTTTATTCACTCGCTTTTGCAATTGTTACGGTTGTGACAGTATAAATTGTTTTCTTGGGAAATTGACTCCAAAGCAGAATTTTCACTTTAGCATTCATTGCATTTTATCGCACCTGTTTCAAAGTAATATTTTTAAAAAGCGTGGCAACAGATTTTTGATTTCAGGTTTGTTTTTATTGTGTTTGAGGTAGACTGAAATGATTTTTTTTCCTTTCTTCAAGCATTTATCTCATGCTTTCCTGTCATTTTAAAATTATGAAGCATGGAAACGCTTTCAAATTTTTGTATATTGCATTATAAGTTATTTTTATTAAAAATTTCGTTAGACTTAAGAGTACAGTACCGCGGTCAAACTTGTATTTCTTTAAGTGATAACTTCATCAGATTTGATATTAGAAACTAGAAATTACAGCCTGAAACTAGGAATAATAACTAACTAATTTTTAAATTTTATTATCGACCTCCTATAATCCCGGGTCTTTTAGATGTCTACGAATTTTTTTCCCGTCTCACTTTTTGTACCCACTGGTTCACACGGGCGTCCAGCATGTTCGGCTTTCGCGACCATATTCAGCGTTAATCATTCTGCCGATGAGTGATAGCTGAATTGAATGAAAGTTATTTGAAACTCAGTTCGTAAGTTTCGTTAGCTGCGATGCCTAATACAGAATTGTATCGCTGGCATTTTAAAATTTACGTCTTTAAATATTTTACTATCTGTCAAATACAATAAATCTTCAGTTTTTTTGTTTATCTTTCCTGATTTATCGCGGCTGAAACTGCGACGGGTAATGCTATAATTAATATGAAATACAAAAATAAAAAGTAATTTAAACGGGCGAACCAGATGGTCGCCGAAGGTGGCTAGTAATTTATAAATGAATAAGTACAGTGTATTTCCTGTAATATTTAAAAAAAAAGAAATATGTAAGTACGTTTCATAGGAAGTTAAAGGCACGGATATTACCATAAAGAAAAAGGCTTCTGTTTGGAAGAAATATATCAAAATAGAAAACATTAAATCTAGAGAAGGTCTGTCAACTTAAGTTGAAGACAGATTTTCAACTTCAGGAAACGTTGAGAAAGACAACACAAGTTACTTTTCGAATCAAGGATAAAAGTTCCTGTGAATACAATTTCTTTTCTATTTTTCTAATTTTTGGTTCTGTACAATTTTCCTTATCATCAGCACCGAGATTTTTTAATTGGACACACATGTGCGAACATTTCTCATGTGCTGATGTACAGTCGTTGAAAAAAACCGAACCACCCAGCATTATTCGGTCATGGTTCATCGGAAATTAAAACAAAAGGTAACAAATTTCAGGAAATAACGTCTACTGAACGATTCCATATCTAAAACTTTCATAAGGGGTCATCTACATATTTATAATTGCACTAACTTGAAAGTTTCTAATGGCAAACACCTATTTCTGATGACATAAATAAATTCGACATCAAAAAATACCCCAGGGTATAAATTTTTGTTATTTGACCATTAAAAGATCGGAAGATATTCGACATTTTGTGTTCGCGATATAAAAGAGGCCGTTTCCATATTTCGATAGGGAAGCTCGCTGCTTGCAAGTAAATGTCGGTGGTAGAATTTTAACTTATTACCCTCTTTAAACGTCATCTTAAAAGTTACACTGTATTTTTTACGATCGAGAAGTACTAGATGCATTATAAAATTCTACAAAAATGAAAATTTTCTCCAAAAAATATGATTTTGATCCATATGTATAACATTAGTAAATGAAAGAAACATGTTACCTGTTTTAAATATATGGATGTCCCCCTAAGCCCATCGTTTTAGAGAGAAAATTTAATATAACTTAAAAATTACTTTTTGAATAAGCTGAAACTTTGCCTGGTCTTATTAAATAGTCTTCTGCCTTGATTACTGTCAAAATTTGTGGGTGTTACCACTCAAAAATTATTAAACATCAATTTTAATAAAATATTTTTGTGTTCAAAATTATTTTAACATGAAAAGTATAGGTGCAGAATGTGTATACTACATCATAATATTACATTGAAAAAGTTCTGGGGTGAATAACTATATTATATCTCAAGGTATCAACAAAAATTGAAAACTTTACTTTAACATTAAAGACTCAAAATTTTATTTGCTTATATTCTCGAAAAAATAAACCTTGAATGATAAAATTTGGTATTCGAGCAAAACTGTTGTTGAAGTTGTGAAATATATAGAAAAAAATGGGTGTTGCCATTGGAAATTTTGAAGTTAGTACAATTATAAATGTGTAGACGATCTCTTATGAAATTTTTAGATACGGGATCCTTTAGTAGACGTTATTTCCTGAAAACTGGTACCTTTTGTTTTAATTCCCTATGAACGATGGCAGAATAAGGATGGTGGCTCGTTTTTCCTGCGACTGTGTATTAGCACTTGAGAAATATCCACACTATTTGAGTTTTACCAGTTTTGGATGGAGTTCAATAAAAGAATAAGATTAGGAAGGATTGTAGATTTTGAAAAATCAGAGAATAATCAAGGTGGACGTTGAACATTGGAGAGAAGTGCTGAAATTTTTATTGAACGTGATTTAGTTTCTCGCTTACTAAAATTCGGCATTGATAGGGAAGGAAGATTTACTGCATGGAAGAAACAGTGGAGACTTTTTAAAGCTACTTTCATTAAATAGAAAATTTGACGTCGTTATTACCAACCATTTGAGAAGCGAAACTTCTAATAAGTCACCTAGATAGGATACCTAGAAAAAACTATGTAAAATGAAGCCATAGGGCTACTTAGATAAAAAAAATCAAGGAACAAATTTTTTAGCAAGTTTCAAAATAGCATATTACTCAATAATTTTAAATTGCATTAATATACATTAAGCCAAAGACATTTGTTACAAGATTTGTTCAATGGATTACGGGTGAAGAACCTTGTATAAAGGAGCACCTCTTCGGATCCATTCTAATAGAACATTCAAACGGTGATGCTTTAACAGAGAAACTTCTAGCACAACTGGAAGAGACGAAAAGTCTACTGAAAGATTTTCTAAGCGAAAGCTGTGATAATGGCGCCAATATGGAAGGAAAAATCTCAGTTGTCCTAAGCAAAATACTGAATATCAGCCCTCGAACATGTTCTACACATTCCCTAAGCTTAGTTCTTAGTGATGGCGCACAATGCTGTCTGGAAGCAGCGGAATTCTTCGGTATTTTACAGCAAATATACAACTTCTCTGCATCTTCAACTCATTGTTGGAAATTCTTGAAGAAACATTTGCTCAGTCTAATGGCCACGTCCATAAGTCAAACGAGTTGGAAAAGTCATCTTAATGCTGTTGCTCTAATTAGATACTAAATTGGGGAAATATATGGCACTCTGCTGGAGTTGTCGCTAGCCGAAGGAACTGATACATTAACCAAGAAACATGCTTCGAATCTGGCGAAAAAAGCAAAAATTTATAAGTTTGTTGCTAAACTTGTTATTTGGCACTCAATTCATAAACACGATGTTACAGCATGAAAATACAGTTGTTTCAAATGCAGTTGTATTGATTGACAAAGCAATATAAGATATGGTAGAAATGAGATCAGACAAGAGATTTTATCAGGCTCTAGTTGATTCACGTGACCTCTGTAACAGTATTAAGATTGAAGCACAATTTTCTCAAGAACCAGAAGTTCGACCAATTAAAAAAAGTATGATTATAAATAACAAGTCGAAGCTATTCCAAAAAAGATTCAAGCAAAGCCTCTATATTTTTTTATTCTAGATGTCATAATCAAGTGTTTGCAGAACGCTTCGAACAACTTAACTCTATAAACGAAAAAATTGGTTTTCATCTACACGAAGAAAGCGAAACAGAATAAAACTTCAGGCATGCGCGAAAAACACCTTCATTTGATCTTGAGTGACGGTGTTCATAATGATGTAAATGGTTTCCAACTTCATCAAGAAATATTAGTTACGTTAATTCTAATACCAGCCAAAGTGAATAGCTTGTTGGAGATCCTAACTTTCTTGAATCTCAGCAATGCTGCTGAAAATTTTCCAATTTTTTTACTGGCGCTGAGGATTTTTCTGCCTGTGCCACTAACTACTGCAGCTACAGAGAGAATTTTTTCTACACTGAGACTTATCGAAATGTACCTTCGATCACCATGACCAAGAAGCTACAAGTCGGTTTAGCAATTATATCAGTTGAACACGATCTTTTTCAGAACATTGCAATTTAGGATATAATGAGAGATTTTACAGATAGAAAAGGAAAGAAAAAGTAATTTTTGAAAAGAATTTCTATTACCCTGTTAAAAAAAACAACTATTTTTCGAAGTAAATTCGCTGAATATATTATTTTAGTTTCAATAAGACCAATATATAATCTTTTAAAAATTCTCACCATAATATTATTAAGTCATATTTTGAGAAAAAAAAGCATGCACATTTCAAACTATATTGGGTCGCCTCTGCTTTAATCTTCTGAAGAACAACCTGCTTAATTCTGTTTTATGAAACTTAATAATATAAATATAAAAGAAAAAGTAAGAAAAGAAAAAGTATAAATAAGAATCAGAAGATTTAAACAATAACGATAACAATACACCTTTTTGCGTGCTCAACGCAACATCATCAAGTGATTGCATAAACAAAAATTACAACGATTTATATTAAAAAATATAAAATAGAATTTAGAATGTAGAAGAAAAATATTCAAAATGGAAGGAATGAACGAGAACCTGAGTGACGAACTTTTTCAAAGCCCATTCGCCATTGAAGTTCTAAAACGGACAAAATTTTCTGTCAAGTGTAAGATTATAAATAAAAAATAAACCCTTTGTGGCCTGAATTTTTTTAACCTCGATACAAGAAACATTTTGAAAAAATCAAGAGGCAAAAATTCTTAATAAAAATCCAAAAGATACTAGAGTGCGTAAAATAATTTAACCTCTCTGACGAAATTATGATGAAGACAGTTCATCTGCGACTCTGACCCAGATTTTTCTCCTTCACCAAGACCTCAGACATATGGACTAGACCCTCTAGAGGTTCAATACCCAGGACCCAAATCAGTCCTCCTACAAGTTTATAGATGCAGGAAACTTTTGTGACCTGTCTTAAAATTGTTTTTGCTTCGCGAGTCTTTCTTTTCATATCTAAACACACATTTTTCATCGTTTTTATAATTTTCACATGTTTCTCGTCTATGTTAATACACTGTATATAACATTCTTTTGTTCCTGCGCACGCTCATCCAAACTGCAAACTGGAGATTTTTATCTTTAGGGTGTGTCGTAGTGTAAAGTAAAGTATCTTCCTAAACCCAAGCCTCATGATCAAGAGAATTCATCCCTTTCGTTCCGGGTCACGGTCCTTTTCTAAGCGACAGATTCCGGCTTCATCATTCAGATATCTGCTCATGCGGGGAAAAGGGAGACCCTCTCCACTACGCAACTTCTTCTCATCGTACGTCATCTTTTCATATTACCAAACTAAGTACAGAAAATAATCTACTTTGGTGGAAAAACTTACTTTCAAATAAACTATCAAAAATTAAAATAGTTAAACTGTTATCTTTCCTCACTGATAATGAGAACCTTATCAAACAGCAACCGGAATCAAACAGTTCACACGACTCCGACCCAGATTTTTCTCTTTCATCAAGATCTCAGACTGATGGACCCAGACAATCTATAGGTTCAATACCAAGGACCCTAATCAGTCCTCCTACTAGTTTTTAAAAGGAGTAAACTTTTGGGGCCTGTCTTAAAATTGTTTCCGCTTCACGAGTTTTTCTTTTCACCTGCTAACAGCTCATTTTTCATTGATTTTATAGTTCTCATAAATATTTCGTACATGTTTAAACACTGTCTGTAATCTTTCTTTTTTCAATAAAGTTTGTACAATTACCAATCCAAACTGCAAACCGGATATTTTTTATCTCTGGAATCAGGGGTGTGTTGTAGTGTTTAGTTAAGCAAAGTAGTGACTCTCTACCACTCACACTAGTTTATCGAGGTTTTTCTTTAGTTCACCTTTGATGTACGTGAGGGGCACGTTAATCTGGTAGATGAGTTGCACCTGATTATGTTTGTATTTTTTATTTCCGAAATAAATTTTCATAATATTTCTTTTTATATATCTTCAAAAGTTCGTATACCTGTGTCCCAAACCCTGATTCAATGATATTGATCGTTATTTCCAATATTTTGGTTCAAAAATGTCGAATTATTTCAGGCTCTTATCGACAAAAGTTGTCATTCATAAAGAACGTTACGAGAAAACAAATGTCAACATCAAACGTCAACTCCCTCTTGAATTTCTGGATATTTTGTCAGTTGAAATCGCAAGAAAATACAAAAAAGTTATTTAAAAACACACATATAGCTTTGTATGACCGAATAGTTCAATTCGATAAGCTTTTCCTAAAGCCTAAGCAAAACTTTAACTATTAATCTTACAGATGATTTGACCCAAATGTATTCTGAACCATATGTATTGTACCCGAGCGAAGTTTAAATCTTAATTTGTTTGGTTGATAAGTGTATCAGGATTTTTGTGTGTTGTGTCCCGAATTAAGTTGCAACATAACTCAGATTTAAACTCACAGAATTGAACCCGTCAAATATGATTAACAGATTTGAATCCAACAAATACCTTTCACAGATTTGAACCCGGAAACAGAAAAGGGTAGGAATGGAAAATGTGTTTTATCGGAATATATCCAATGCAAAGCACTTTTAGCACTTTTGTTTAGGTGTTTTCTTTTGTGTTCACTGAACAAAAAAAAACACTTTGCATGATGAGGTGAATGAAAGTTTTGGTATATACTTGCCGTTATTTGTGGCCATATTTTTTAATCTCTCGACAGTGCTATTTTTGTTGCTGTCTAATTAGATGACATGGTTTGTTTCGGTAGGTGTCATTTTGATTCAACTAAGAGATGATAAGACGCCTGAGAGCTGTATGGATGAGTTTTCCGATTTGTATATTTCGATTTTAAAGAACTCTCATTTTCCAGTAACCTAAGAGATAGTCATATCCAATTGTATTCGATATCAAGCTCGAAGTTCGAATCAGTTGTTTCTTGAGTACACCAAGCACGAAAAAGAGCGATAAAGAATAATTATGGCAACATTTCCACAAAATTAGGCTCTAGTTTTAAATAAGCATTGAGAACTACAACAATAGGAACATGAAATTTAAAATTTTCAAAGTATCTTTTAGCCATAACATTAGAAGACTCCACTTTAAACATTAATTAAGATCATAAAACAGTGTTTAAATTTTGAAGATTCCCATTGACATAACATTATTACCGGAAGCTGATGCGAAAGGCGGAAGCCCTACTATAAACAAAACAGAAAACTCGCTAATGGATTTCCTTTGTTTTTAATGGTAAATTGCACGCGTATGCCATTTTTTAATCCTAAAAAAACATACAATGATTCTTTGAAAAAATCTGACCAAGCAAAGAAAAATTCTTGAAGCTGAGAATTACCTCTCTACCCGGAACTGGACCTCCGATTGCCAGGATCACCCGTCATATTGACAGCTAATACTAGAGAAGCACGGTTTTTGTTCATTGCTAGAGAGGTCGCAATGCTCAATAAAAAGAATGTGATCATTCATCTTAGGCACAGGAAGCGAGCTAGCCAATATCACTTGTTAGTCTCGTAAAGTAGAGATAGGCTTGAGTAACACTAGTTATGAAGAGCTGCTGGAAGATAAGCTAAAAGCGTCCTGGCGTATTTCAGTGGAATTTCTATGAGATAGAACATTTCTTATTGTTTCAGAAATGACGAATCATATAAGTTAAAGTAGACATTTATTTGGACGACCACATTTAGGAACATATTTACAGATTACCATATTTCCATTTTACAAGGTTGATACTTATCCTACATCTTATAGGTACAGTGCAAGCAATAGCTTACGTAGCACTGAAGTCTCTCCGAGGAGAGAATGCTTAGACGACCTGCAGACCGTAACTCCTTCTCTCTTCTAGAAGACCTAGTAGAGACAAGTCTATATACTTTGCTAATAAACAGTAGATCTACATATGAGCTGTGGGAATCAAATAGACAACATCATACAATTCCGATTAAATAGCTGCTAATATGGATGTCAAGTGAAGTAACTAGCTCAAAGAAATGACGTAAAAAATCTTAATGAAATAATGCTTCGAATCATAGAGTAAAGGTACGAGAGAAAATTTAGAAAAGATGCAAGCTTCGTAGCTTAAAATGCAGAATTTCCTAACAATTCAGAACACGATTTGACTAAAAATTGTGAATTTCATTATTTTTCAGAGAAAATATTGTGTATTAGTGGGACTAAATACAGATTTTGGGATGCATCTTACCAAGCTTTATTCTTAGGATTAATTATGACCGATAATTCAGTTGGAGGATTCTTCTTCATCTTCGCAAACAATGACGTATCTGAATAATGAATAACATCATAGAATTTTTGGTATTTGAATCTGTAATTATGCAAAAACAACAAAAGGCAAAAATCATTTGGGGACGCTTAAGTATCTGAGGTGTTCTTTCCATTCTTTTATGCGGGTTGGAAGAGCAGTAAACATCCGAAAAGACATGCGTCATCTAATCAGGGTATTTAATATATTTGCTGGGAAAAGGACGGATTTCTACTAACTGTATTTCAATAAAATTTGCGTATTTGGAGGCAAATGGTAATTTAAAATAAAATTAGAAATGCATATATCACTACACCAGCCAAATAAAATAATGAGTTATCCAAAATCAAAAAAGGCTATTGGAAAAAACTGTGTAAAAAAAAAGAGTAATTCCTCTTGAAATCTTGATATAGTACTTCTTTTTAAGCTTTATAAATAAACAGTGTAAGTTTGTCCGCAGGTTCGAAAATGGATTTTACAAGAATATGCCAAATGGGCTTCGGATAATTCATATTTGAGGCGGCGTTGACCTAGTGGTTAAGTCTCGGTTTCGGGGCCGGAGGTATCCAGGCTCGAAACAAGATCGAACTGTGTATGGGTCTGTTGCACGCTAAAACCTAAGCAGTGGCCAAATATCCCCCAGCGCTGGTGCGCTGTCCACAACAAATGTCCACTGACCCACACATAGGGACAAAATCCACAAGGATGGACTGGAGGCTAGTGTGGTGAGAAAGTCTGGAGAGCAGGGTGCCAGATAAGATGTTATAGTCATCTGACCGCGGTTCAAAATGTCGAAGTCCGTTCCAAAATAGACATCGTGGTCTTTCAAAACGAGACGTTGATACAACTAAACTATATTTCATATCTATGTATGTATGATGTTGTATAAAAGAAAAGTCAGGTATTAAGTTTTTAATTCCTTACAGTTCTGGTGAAACTGGAATCCACATTTAGTAAATGTAAAGAGAAGTAAAGTTCCCCGTTGGCCAGCTGGAAGGCAAAGGTAGATTTCTTTAGTCCGGAGATAAGAGGAAAAGAACATTTCGCCAATTTTTTTTCATAAGGATCAGAGCTGAGAAACTGAAAGGTACTGGAAAAGACTGAAAATGACGAGAGCTTTTCAACAAGGAGTAACATCCATAGGTCGAAAGGTTCTTTAAGTTAGAGGAGGAGGATAAGGAAAATTACTTTTAAGCTCATAACTTCTAAGCAATTGCAGCTAACAAAACATCTTAAATGCAAACATTTTTCGTTATGATAAGGCAGTATTTCGCCTAATTTGAATTTTCTTTCTATCTTCAATTCTAAAGAAATTATGAGGAAATGAAAATTTTTATCCCCCACCATTTCCACCTACTTTGAAGTTGGAAAGCCTATCTACGAACTCGACCAAGATTTTCACTATCCTTGAAACATATCCCAATTCGATTAAAATCAAATCAAAATTGCTCCAGTTATCTTGTAGATAAGATAACTTGCTCAAAAGCGTAAACAAATAAATAAATACGCAACAGCGTGAATAAATAAATAAGTAAATAAATGCGCAAAAGCGTTATACATATACAATAAACCATGTCTATAACGATATTGTAGGGACATTAAAAATGTATTGTTATAGACATGTTATCGTTACAGGCATTTTCGGCATTTGCTCTAATATAAAAACTCTGATATAAAATTGTATTCTATAAACGTATAAATTGTGCGATTTTATATAGTGATGGAAATTTTATATTTATCCTTTTTTAAGAACTTTGAAATGAAGCTTTTTTTAGAAACTTTGTAAACATCATAATTTAAGGCCTCTTTAGATAATTTTCGGTTGCAATTCACTTTACTTTTTTCACAACATCTTTCAATGTCCTTTTTTTAAAAATTAGTTATAAATAACTGAAAAATCCCATATTTTTGTCAGAATGAACTTGTTTTAGTTCTTGATCGATTTCCAAAATTATTTGTAGCTGTTATTCAAATTCCAATGTTAGACACCACATCACCCTAGATTCAAGGTGTTAACATATTCAAAGGGAAATTCAAGGAAGTCCAAAGAGCTGAATTTGCTAAAGGTGGTAAGAAACGACTGTCTAATATATGTGACGGTTGTTAGCGAACGAATTAATATATAATTCAATGGTACAAACATTATGAAATCCTGAAAACATTTTATCTCGATTTCACCACGATATGGCTCTACTGGTATGGAATCAAAATTTAATTGAATTAATCGCTTATATGATAGTAAATTTATGAGAGTATCGAAATATTGTACTCTCGTAGAAGATATATAAGTGCACAAAATTTCAAATTTCTATTAGCCTAGAAAAGGACTGTAAAATTGATTACACAATTTCTTCTTTGGAAGCGCGAAAAAAAGGGAGTTAAATAAAAATGTACAATAATAGCTCATGGACGCTGGTTCTGATCACTTCATGTATTCAAATGTAAGCTTTTGCAAACTATTTATTTTGAACTAACTCAATTAATTTGCATTCCATGATATCTGTAAAGACATCGAAGAAATCGATATAAAGAGAATGCTGATACTAATTCTTTGATTTCGGGTAATTTAGTATAAGACGATCAGCTGATTCCAGTGCCGAATTCTGAGAGAGAAGGCTCTAGCACGTTATATTTTAAAGCGATGAATTCAAAACATATAACTATCGATTGAATCTACCTTAATCGTATCATATATTACGAAATTTTAACTTGATAAACAGCAAACCTCAAAGCATTGCACTCGAGGAATAGACACAAACCTTGACTTCTTCTCACCGCCGATAATTTATTTTAGATTTTAAATAACTTTAAGCTTTCGTAAGAGGAGAATAATGGATCGATACCTGTGTCAGTTGTGCTACACGATAGTGACTTGCGGTGAGAGGCATCCGTGTTTCTTTTATAAGAACGATGACAACGTATATTCACTGCCAGACCCAGATGACAAAGGAAGTACCAGACTTGATGAAGCAATCGAAAATCTTCCGGCAAATTTGAATGACAATTTTAGGAAATCATTTCCAGAGGCAAAACAAAACGATACTGAAGAGTCGGAAAAATTAAGTGCATGTCTCGCTGAAACTCGCTCGTTACTAATTACTTCGAAGAAAAAAAAGACTTTTAATTGCCTTTCCAACAAGATCTCGTACAAAGAACGGCATGGACATCTTTCCGATATTCTGCCTAAGGGTTCCTTACTGAATGTTCCTTCACATATTGTGCATTCAGAAGAAAACAGAATGGCATATTTTCGGAATACGTATGAAAGTTCTGAACCGATTTACAGATCTCAAGGTGATATTCGCGGTGCTTCTAGAAGAAAATCAAGACCCAAGAAAATTTGTAAGCAAAATGAAGGAATAGAGAATGACTCCAATTCGTTCCACGTCGAATCTAGTGCAAAATGTAGAACGTCACGTGATGAGAGCGATTGGAATGTTTTTATGAATGGGAAGCAACGTTTCTCGGCAAATCCTAAAAGCAATGCTGTACAAACACATGCGAATTCACAAAATATTTCAGAAGCGTCGAGTTTACTTCACTGTGTTGCTTTACCACAAGGAACCGAGGAAACAAGTGAAAGCTTGACTGGGGATTTACGGGATATTACAGACGTCCCCATTTCACCTGAAATGACCTCACAGGTTCGAAATACAAGTGGACTTTCGACTGCGAACGTCAAGGAGCTTTTCAATTCGATTGGAGATACAAACGCTATTGCAGGGCCTTCCGGCATCAGTATGCACTTGCGGAGGGACCCGGAAATAAGAAAATTTAGTTGCGATTTGTGTGATAAGGAATTTGATTTTGAAAGTAAATTTGACAGTCATTATCGAACTCACACGAGCGAGAAGCCTTTTGTGTGTGATGTATGTAAAAAAGGATTTACTCGGAAAGAACATCTGGTCAGGCATTACAGAACACACACAGATGAGAAGCCTTTTGTGTGTGATATATGCAAAAAGGGATTTAATCAGAAAGAAAATTTGGACAGTCATTACAGAACACACACAGGCGAGAAAATTTTTGTGTGCGATATATGTAAAAGAAGATTTGCCTGGAAATATCAAGTAAAAACTCATTATCTGACACACAGGGACGGGAAACCTTAGAAATGCTGTGTGATGTATGAAGAAATAGAAATGCTGAAAAAATGTGCCGATGTAATGCTGAGTTTGTGGAAAGGCTTTCGCTGAAAAGAGCAATTGCAACATGCATTACAATTTAATACACACGCACGAAAACACCAATTTAAAATCAAGAATTTTGACGTTTTTTCATCTGAGATCGCATTAATTTAGGAACAGTTTTTTCTGAGAATGACTCTTATGTTTTTTTTTATTGTTGGATTAAATCAAATTGTGACTGTTGCCATTTTCAGCTTGGAGATATTCAGAAACTTCATACCAAAGATATTTGTGATTAATGCGTGTTTAACAAGGTATTCTTTTTTAATACCTCAGTAATTGACAAATTAGAAAATTCCTATTGAAGTCTATTTTTTGCTGTTAGAACGTAAATTTCCGCAAAAAAACATTCGAAATATGTTTATACTTTGCCACAATTCCCTGTTCAGCACTCGGAGATGACTTAAAATCGCTTGTGTTTTTATTTCAAAATGACGCATTCCTAACTTTTTAGGAATGCTTTATTTTTTACATTGGATTTTATTTATGATTTTGGTGATATTTTAACAGCATACTATTTTCTTTTCAAAATTGTAGAACAGAATGGAAAATTTTAAGTCTTTATTCATGCAAGAAATTCTTATTCTGATGAATATGTTCAATATTATGATTAGTTAAAATAAATTTAACTTGCTATTTCCGAAATAATGCGTGATATACGAAGCAGATATTTATACTTTGTGAAACTGGAAACCCATTTTTTTACCCTTTATTGCAAATCTTGGAATGTATTTTACTTTCTTCATATATTATAACATTTTATTTGATGACAGATATGTTTTTGTTGCTATTGTTTTAATAAAAGCTGTTTTATATTATATTTGTAATCCTTCGTGTATATTTGTAATTTTTCCCCATTGCGTAATTCTTAGAAAAAGGTTTAGTTATTCAGATTATTATTAATTTTTCTCATATTAATATTTGAAATTCCGAATAGTATCTTGAAGAAATGCTTAAAAGCATTGCAGTTTCTCCGATTGAGAACAAAAAATTTGAAAATAAATGCGAGAATTCAAAGTAATTATCTATTGTCTCTCAAACATTAATAAACGATATGTATTTGTGAACTGGAACTGATATCGGCTTGAGCTGGAGCTTCGTAGAAATTTCTTAAGCTTGGATGCTCGATATTGATTACACGTTAGCCACCACGACTCGTGTCGGAGATTCGAACCATCGTTCTAATTAGATGACTCCTTCTCTGCTATCTCTTAAGTACAGTTAAAGAGTGCTGTTCTGATTAGATAGAAATGTATGAAAATCATATTTTATCGCCGTATGAACCGTATCTTCTTCAAATGGCGATCAGCGTGTTAAATTTATTCTATATCTGAATGGAATCCTGAAATTGTGAAAGGATGAATGTTACAAATCACTTCAATTTTGTAAGTAAATTGTATTTTCCGTCTTTTCAGTAGAAAAATAAATGAACATACTAGAGTGACGAGAATATCACAATTTAATTCGTAAATTTCACAAACTTTTCAGAACTGTCACTTATATATCGCCGATTTGTTTTTATAAATATTTCTTGCATGGAAAAAACTTACATTTTATTCTATTATTTTTAACGCATTAATCTATGTTAAAGGGGAAAAATGTTTATTTTAAGCTTCACAGCAAATTTTAAATTTCTGATTTAAGATTCGTCACTAAGTTCGCTTTAGGGTCTTAAAACAATTTACATTGACAAAAGTTAGGTAAATTAAGTTTGGGGTAATGAACTTTCAAAAAACATTTCCATTTCAAAAATTATATAAAACTTATTGAAATGATATCTTTGTTGGTTTATTAATAATAATAAAAATGTTTAATGAGAATTGGGACAGAAACCATGAGATAAATTCTTTAAACCTGGGACTATTTATTGCAAAGAGATTTTTAGTAGAATAGTGTGGGAAATAACATATTTCGTTAGCTGTAGCTAAGTTCGTAATATATTCGACTTCTCCCAATCAACAATCAGTGGCTTTCGTATTCCCGAAAAATTTTGACTCGACAACGATGAAAGCGTGTGGTTTTTCAGTAGGTGAGGTAGTTTTTGTAAAGAAATAGATAAAACAGCTCAACAAAATGAATAGATGTAAATAAATGTTTGATTGAACAAACTTTTTTTCTAGAAGTTATTTCTTTACTGAAACACTGCTTCATCTCAGCGTGCTCCAGTGTTACCTCATTCTCGCTAAAGAGATGAACTTCGTCACAGCAGCGTTCTGGAGTCGCTAGAGGAAGTTTCCGAGTAATGGTAGGATCACTGACAGCTGCTTCGAGGATGTCGTTGTAGAGGGAAGAGACGACGAATTTGGACTTAAGTCACCTAGAATTCTACTAAACATATGGATCGTAGAATAGGCAAATTATGTTTTAAAGCTGTAAAATGTATTGTATGAAATATTTAGGGGAAAGCGCTACGTGGTTCAGTTGAGAACAAGTGTTTGATTTAGACATCACAAAGTCTTATATTAACAAAAGACAAAAAACTCTTACGCTGTTTTAAATTAATAAGAAAACATGTTATTACTTATAAAGTCACCGTCATGGGTGACGGGTGCAAACTGTCCTTTCATTTGAGAGATTTCCCTGTCAAATTTGACTTTTAAAATATATATGCGAGAGAAATGTTTACTAATATTAAAATCAAAATAAACTGTTTATGATAGGAATTTTTTTTATTTATATATTACTTTGTTCTAAGAAACCTCTTGGTAGACAATATTCCATGTGAAGTATTTTTTTTCGCTGCTTCAACAATTTTCCTTTTACTTCAGATGTTGTCAAACGTTGACGAAAACATTATCAAATTATATCGCGATTGCAATAAATAACCACATGCATTGTGGCGTCCAATCAATATCACGCGCATGAAATACCACTGACGTGATATACTACTTTTTATTGACGAACGGAAATTAATTTGAAATATAGGATTAATATAAATTTATTGGGAACTATTGATCATAGCGAGATAAATTTTATATAAATCTAAAAAAAAAATTATTTTCACTATTTTACAGCTATTAAATTTCAAATTAGAACGGCAATTAACTTTTAAAATTTAAAATTACTGAAATTTAGGCGTTCTAATAATGAAATAATGCTGTTTAACCTCTCTGTGTTTTGGTGTGAATTTTATTGTTGGTAACGTCTGACCGTTACCGGATCATTGAGAGACTTATCTCGGATAATACTATTATATTAGTATTATCCTCAGATAAGAAATTTCTTTAGCTACAATTTGCTATAATAATTTTTGAAAATAGTTTAAAATTAAGGTTAGGAGTATTATTTTGATATTTCCCAAATTTTGCCTTAATTGGCCATTGCCTTAATCAAGACCCCAAAAAATTTTATATCAGCAAGTTGAGAGAATGGAGAAAGATTCTATTTCGTTCAACACAGAATTTTTGTGTGAAATGTAAAAGGACGCTTAATGAGAGCAAATGGAATGTTTTTACTAATGTACTAATGATAAAAATTGTTCCTCCGAAATTTTTAAAAGCAATAACAAACATGCACATTTTAATTCAAAAAAGTATTTATGAAGAATCGAACTTCCTTCACTACGTTGCCTTCCCACTAAGAATCGAGGACACAAATGATATCTTGACTGTAGAGTCATAGGATCTTGCAGATGACTCTAATTTATCTGAATTGGCCTCATAGGTTCGTAATAGAGGTGTACATTTGATTGCCAACGTATAGGAGTATCTCAGTCTCTTGAAAGATGCAAATGCTATTGCAGGACCTTCGGGTATTAGTATGGACTTGCTGCGATATCCTGAAGTTTTCCGATTGTTTTAAGTATGGTTTATGGCTAAAAGGCACTTTTTTACCAACTCACTATACTGTTTTTTTTCTATAAAAAATTTCCTCTATAAAATTCTATAATGTGAAACACAGATGAATTTTAATATATTATAATACGGATAAGGAATATCCTTCAACATTGTAGGTTAAAATATGGTTTTCTCAATCTTACAAACAGAGCTAAAAAGATGCAGTCTCAAGTGAAAAACATCCATTAATTTTTATTTTTTTATCAGCCCTCAGGCTGAAATCTATACATTGGAAATTAATTTAATAAAATTTTCATTATGTATCCTATTGGAACAACAGACACTAGAGCTTCAGTCTTATTCTCAAGTTTTTAGAAGACAAAATTGGATATGTTGTTAATGGCAACAAACACTGTGCATTTAACCCTCTAACTGCATAATTTTTTTGAATCACTATTTAGATGCAACGTTTTAAAACATGTTCAAATACCGTTGAACCAACCTAATTGTTATTTACATGCAGGAATTTATTAGTATAATATGATTTAACCTTTAAAAAGTACTAAGTAAACCCATTAGATGGGGAAATCACAGGATGCAGCAAAAGACTGACTAACTTCCATCCCGTAGAAATGGCAGGATATGCAGTCAGAGGGTGAAGGGCTAATAATCGATAATTGTGTGCTCAACTGGATTGAACTCAAAATAATATATAATGTCTTTTTAAGCGAGGATGTTCGATATTTAAATATATTCGACATCTAAATGAATTTTGGTATTGTTTGTGTTAAAGAGATGAATATTTCAAAATACTTTAATTTTTCCAGTAAATTGCTGTTTACTAGTTCTTTCATATAAAAAAATAAATGTGCATACTAGAGCGTCGAAGATATCACTAATTACTCTACAAATTTCATAAATTTTTCATCTCATTTATATCTTGCAATTTTGTTTTTAAAAGATTCCTTACATGAAAAAAAACTACAATTTTATATCATTTCACGTCTTTTCTGAAAGATTTCTTCATGCGTTGTTGGAAACTTTCTGTACATTTGAATGAAACTCACTATATTTCAGGCTGAAATGTAAACATGATTTCGTATCTAAATGCATCCTGCTTACTAATTATTTGTTCTTAATTTTATAATCTCGGAAGACCCTGCAAGTGAATTAGTTGCGTACGATTAATTCTTCAATATAGATTTTATTTATGTCTACGATCTGGACTTGGGAGAGCGAATACATTTACATTGAAATGGCTTTCTTAATATTATTCCTTCTTTAATTTTCTATCATGAATTTTAACTCCAATTTTTACGCAACATTGTTTGATTGTATGAAACATCAAATGAGAAAACATAAATGAAATAATCGTCATTCGAAATAAAAAATATATTATAAATCTTTCATTTTAGAATATTGCTATAAAGATGTAATGTCGCTTTCCTGCCTCGCTAGTTTTATAGTTGGGAAGAGAGTTTTACAAGGGTAAGCTTGGAGTAACGGACATCGGCCAGGCCTGTACACCTGACCTTGGCAATGAACTTGGCGACAAATTGAAAATTCTCGAATATGCAATCATTTTCTCGTTATCTCCATTAAGAGAGGAGATACTAGAATGTGCTAAATATTTCCATGTGACTTAAGAACCAGTCGAGCAAGGGTATATAAACGGAGTACGAACTTCTTTGAGGAACGACTTTGGAGTTTCGTCTGCAGTGCGAGCTGGAAAGCCCGTGAGGTGAAAGTTATCGAAAGTGCTGTTAATGTCATTATTAGTGAGTTGCTGACTGTTTGTGTTTCTAAAGCCGAAAGTGCTGTTACAGTTATCACTAGTGAAGTTTTGTCTGTTTGTGTTGCTAATCTGTACAAGAGTTATTGTTCCTGTTTCCTGTGTTACTCCTGCATATATTAGAATAGAAGGATTTTTGTAACAATATATATTTCATGTTTAAATGTTCTATTTTAATGGCTTAGTCTTTAACGAGAGTTGGTAGTTTCCAATTGAAGGGTAAATTATTGGAAGGCCAGATTGTCATTTAACATATTTTTACATTTTTGACAAATCTTCTCGAGTGTTTTTAAGATTCTTCGTAGAAACTTTAGTTTAAATTATCTGTTTGTTAATGTAGCAAGGAAAAAAACAGTGTTCGAATGTTATATTAAAATAACGGTTTCCATGAAACATCAATGATGTGTAATCATTTTATGTGTGATGCCGAATATTCACGAATTTCGCCTTCACACATGCATGGTTAATTCATGTTGAATATTTATGTTCTGATATAGTTTTTTATATCCATTACTACAATTTGGCTGTTTCCATTTATCTTTTCCAAAATCCGATGTTCAAGAACTGGCTAATTTATTTTATCTGTAGGAGCTTCAAATAATAATTGAAATGAAACTTGGAATATTGTGACAACTATGTTGCTTTATAGATTTGCGTTGTTTACTTGTTGTGTGTGGAAATTACTGGTTTATATAAATGCTGTCTATTCAATTCGTATGATTACGTCGGAGTCTACGCATTAATTTTCATATTTAAAAATTATTAAAAGTTTTTCTGGGGGAAGAGTAATTATAATATGTTAGACGCCTTTCTGATTACTATAATGGATAAGGAATTTTCAAAGAATCGCAAGAGCACCTCGAAACTAACTTAAAATACTGGACTGAGCTATGTATAAGAGAGTGGGAAGAGAGATTAGTATAGCAATATTAACTTCCCCTTTTGAAGCAAGACAAGGGCTCTTTTGGGACAAACCTAGTAATTTTGTACCGCGTTCAGATGAAGAGGACAACACCTAAGCTGCCTCGTCCTCTCCAAACTTTGCACCACACCTTAGGGGAGTACGTTTAACCCCCTACGTATGATTGAGCGTGCAACAGGTTCCATAAAAAACGGATCCCTCAATGGAATTGGGTTTCGAACAGGGAACCCTCCGGTCCCGAATCCCTACTAGGCCACCTGAAGTAAAGAGAGATAATAGCGCAGAATTATTATTAATAATAATCGGAAACATTTTGTAGATCATATGAAAATTATTTAATCCTTAGATGATTCATAAATATATATATATTATCATCTCATATTTTACCGACTTTGTCGTTTTCAATTAAAAAGTATTAATAAATAAGAGTAACACTCTTGCATCGTTTTTCCTTTTTATGTAAGGAGTGCACCAATGATTACTACAGGCAGATGTATAGAAAGAAAATAATATTTAAAGATACAAATATTACTGTCTGTATGAATATATGTAGCTTTCAGACTTCAATATATGCTTAAGAGCAAGTGTTTTCTTTTAATAAATCGTCTAAGTACGATTTAGCGTACAACAGTTCTATACACGGCGGATCTTCAGTGGAATCGGGTTCGAACATGGAACCCTCAAACATGTGCGAAGCCAAGACTTTATCACTAGGTCACCACGGCATCCCCCTCTTCATTCAAAGACTAGAGAAAGGGAAGCAAAATGAGTATATTTTTGGATTTCTGAGTTCTTGAAAGGAGAATTCTTTACTCTTTTATTATAACACTCCTTACAACTCTTGTCTGAAAATCATTAGACGTAGAAAAAGAACCTTGTAAAGCTGTTTTCAAGATTTTCTTTTCATTTTATTGACAATATTAATATTGATCATTTTAAATAGTTTAATTATCATGAGACGAACATTGGGAAATTACAATTATAGTATATTTTATGTATTTATATGTTGACGTGTAACGCTTTTAGTCCTTCCCATAAATATTGATATTTTTAAATATATATATATGCTACCGTTAAAGTATGAAATTCGTTATTTCTTAGAATACCTAGTTATTCCATGAAATAACTGATCGTGTCCGTTAAAGTGTAAAATTCTCTTGTATTTCATGGTTTAACTAGTTATTTCATAGAATAACGATCTGTTAAAGTGTAAAATAATCTGTATCATATATCTCGCACGAATTAAAATCGAAGAAGTACCGGATGTAGAAATATCGCTCCGGTCGGTTGCTACAGCTCAAAGTTTAGGTACTGCTCAGGGATTTAAAAAATGTTCGTGTAAAACCCAGTGTGTCAACAAAAAATGTTTTTGTTTTAGAAATAATGTTCTTTGTAATTAGAAGTGTCATTTTAGTAATCCTTGTTCTAACAAATGATTTTATTGTACGTTTCCATAAATACCATTTATACGCTGCATAAATTAGATAAATTGCTTCTTTTTCATTTTAATTGTCTATCATTAGTTTAATTTCATTTTAGATAAATTGTTTGTTTTACACTTTAACTGCCTCTAATTAGTTAATTTATAGAATACCTAGTTATTTCATAGAATAACTAGTTAAAGTGTCAAATTAATAACATATTACACACTTTAACGGACACGAGCAGTTATTTCATGGAATAACTAGGTATTCTATGAAATAACTGCATGATATACTTTAACGGTAACATATATATTACGTAGAAACCCAATATTTTAATAAAATATGCATTAAAATCAATAAATTCAAAAGGTTAATCATGAAAATAACCGCACACAGTACATACATCAACACTTCACATTAAACAGCCCAGCAAGAAAACTCGCCAACCAGAATAAGAATGAACAAGATTTTAAAACAAATGACGGGAGGCTGTCTTTTTCAGTCGCTGATGTTAAAGGCGTAGAACTACTTTACTCGCGTGATTCTTTTGTGTCTCGAAGTTACTCGCGATACGCTTGTTTCTCGAAGTTACTCGTGATTCTCTTTTGTTTCTCGAATTTACTCTCAATTCCCTTTTAATTCTCGAAGTTGCTCTCCATTCTCTTTTGTTTCTCTGAAATACTAATGTATTGAAATTTGGCGAAATAAAATGAAACTAAGGTTACAATGAAAATTGTTTTATTTCATAATAAAATACATTACAATGTCAATTCTTTTGTTTTGAATTCTTCAATCGTGCGTGGATATGTTACAATTCTGTGTAGGATCGGTCGATAATATGAAAAGTAACATACATAAATTTAATAATTCAGGACTAATGTTGCATCTAAAGGTTGAATCAATATATGAATTCCTCAGAGTACTAGATAATTTGTTGGCACCATGTTCAAATCAAAATGCTTCTTCATGAAACCAAACGCTTTCTCATTCCTTTTGACATCTACATTCAAGTGACGCATAACAATAATTAGATCATCTTTATCTATATGAAACTCTTCAGCGATCAGCAAACTTGTCTCTGAATATTTTAAAAGTGCGCTGAATAAGAACTTTTCCAAATGGAATGCATCTACTCCCGAATGAATGTAAACAGAAGATAAATTTACAAAGCGACTGACTATTAATTGTGATATCGGTCGTATCAATATCTCCAGTGCCAATGTCTTGTAATCGACGTTTATTATGCACAGTAAAATGTATAGGCGTACAATCTTCTACACTATTTAGATTCCTACAAATCGCCACACCGCTAGCTTTCTTTCCTAACTTCTGATGTTACGCTTTATCTCTAAAATAAGACATTAGTTATGTTTTTAACATATGTAGTTACCGATATATAGAGGATCACGTCACCAATTCATGTGTATTTTTGCCCAACTTCGCGACTCAGTAGCAATTCGCTACAATTCCAATTTTCAATTTTTTTGTAACTTCTGTCGTTACCCTTTATCTCTAAAATGAGAAATTAGTTATGTTTTTAACATACATAGTTACCGAGATATAGAGTATCTCCCATACCACGTTTTGTGGCGTTTTGGCGTGTGAATCAAACTCCTTCCTGAGACCCCAATGGGAGGAACGTAGTCCTACGTTAAAACAGAGAAGCTGCACATAGCACAGACAAAAACATTCATGGTAACGAAATAATTGTGTAAAACGAAAGAAAACATCAACATTGCTTAGTAAAAACATCACAACAACATAGTAAAATTTGTCTAGCACTAATAAGAGAGTCGCGGTTGCTTGGTGGTAAGGTCTCTGCTTCGCGGCCGAAGGTTTCTGTGTTCAACCGAAGATTCGTCGTGAATGTGGGCTTCATGCGGGCCAAATCCGAGGTTCAAGAGTCAGTCCTCTACCTTGTGGCGAAAGCATGGAGATGGGGCGCTGGTTAAGGCGACATCTAATCACGATTCAAACTTACGAGATCCGCACCAAAAAATATTGCTTCAAAACTGGATGTCTATGATTAAACCAAACTGGGATAAACAAGCAATAAGTGAAATAACGTGTTAGAAATGATTATAATAGTTAACACAATAAAAGTTTAAAAGGATTTAAGATTAAATGCTATAGAATCTGTTCATAATACACAATTTCTGTACACTGTTCATAATACGCTGAGAGAAATCTAAAATTATTTTAAAATATATATGTTTACAGTCAATGTGGATAATCGGGTATTATATGTAATTACAGAATATTTCGCAGGTTATTATGCATAATCACCGCGGTAATTATACATAATAACCGATTATCCACATTGACCGAATACACCGGTTCAAGAAAGAGAAAAAACGCCGAGTGAATTTAATAGTTTAAGCAATATTGCCGAAATACCTACAAGACGATATATACATTTCTAAAGACAAATAGAATTAGAAACGATTGAATCCAAATTAAAAGCAAAGAAGTTCAAACATCATTATCGCTAGTTAAACCACCATAGATCCAAAACCTATAAGACGCTCTAGGTCGTAAGCAATAATTAAATTATGAATAAAAAATATTTCTCAACACGTTGAGAGGAGCATCCGAATACACGGTGTATTTAAGATCCGACTGATGTCCATCCATTTTCATGCAGTAAAATTGATAAAAAAATATTTAAAATATTTCAGCGATTAAGCACCAGTAATAAACAAATACCTACAAGGCATTCGTATTAAAATACCCACAAGCACCGCAATCTAGACATAGTTCACACAGCTCCATAAATAGAATTGAGATAAGATAAAAACGAATTCTGAAATTTATATCGTTTTGGTTGAAATTTTTCAAACATTGACAAATTAAAACAGGATAGATTCGTCATTTAATGGGCCACACTGTTGTAGATTCGATCATTGATTTTAAATCCACTTTTACGTTTTTGGATATCATTTTACTTTAGAGTCTTTAAGTGATGTATTTTATAACGAAGTTGCTCAGAAGCGAACGCTGTTAAATACTGAAAAAAAATGAAAAATGAAAAAACGAAATATTATTATTATAAAAGTAAGCTCTTAAAGTAGATTTCTGTAGTTTTCGATTCTTTGCTTTTCCACTTTTTAACCTAATATAAACCCCCCCCCCCCCCCCCCCCCCCGCCCCGGAGAAGAGTCAAAAACTGTTACCAAAACAAAGTTTCTGTTTTGAATTCCTATAATAGTTTGTTAAACATTATGACAATGCTTTATGTGGAACAAGAAATAAATAACTATTGAACTTAATATTTAATTTATGTAGAGACTTTCGAAATCGTCTTTTTGTGTTGTTTTGTAAAAAAATGAGAACATCTATGGTATTGTTGTTTTGGATATTTAATATTAAATATCATTTGTTTTTATTTGCACTTTATAATATTTCAGTAGTTAGCATTAAATAAACTCTTTTTAAAACTTTATATCTTATTAATGATATTACAAAATAATAGTAATTAATCATTTGTAATACCTAAAGCTATTTTGCTGAGAAAAAGTTATTTGAATTTTCTTTCATTCAATGGAATCTGAGGTTTGATAATACTCAAGTTATGTTATACTTTTCCCAATTCAAAACCTTTTAGTTACGATTCATCCATATGTAATTAATTATACTAATTATGAAATTTAACAGTGTAGCAATTATAAAATGTGATTATTCTTAATAAAAAAGTATAGTTATCTTCATGAAAAGTATGGAAGACTATATTTTTCTGAAACCTAATGCATAGAAATTGGAAGAATAAAAGTGTACGTGTGATTATTTGATTGGGCCACCAAGAAATTCAGAACCTGTGGCCCCTAACAAGCTTAAACCGCCCCTGGTGCAAATTTGTATTGGCGGTTGAAATGTCTTCATGTTTATCTGTTCCTAATTTATGTGTAAAATTTCCCTACAATTTATACTTCCGACTACACCGCGAAAAGTCATGATTTAATTCTTATTGAGAATGTTCGTGGGTCATTGGTGAACTTAGTTTACTCCAGCGGAGAGGAATGTGAAACGTGTGACCAACTGAGAATGGCCTTCTCTAAGGCTTCGTTTAATTTCGATAGAAGCTAAATAAATATACTTGTTCATCTATGAATGATCGAGCTGATTATATTTAAAAGTTGATATACAAATTAATGAATAACGTTCATAAAAGAATCTAACACCATGATTATTTTTCATCTCCTTGTAAATTTGCATTAGGCATAATATTTTTTTTTCTTTTTCATAATGTCTATATTTTGATTTTTAAAGAACTTGTCTTTATTTTTACTAACAAAAACAATTAAGTGTGATTTTTTCAGTGTCAAATCCATTATAAAAATAATTATGTTTTAAGTTAAATAAAAGCAATTAAAATCAATTCTTAATTAATCAAAATTTTAACGTGTTTCCTTTAAGGACGAGATTTCTGGTTTGATTACATTAAAAACCTTGACTTTATATGCTTGTATGTTGGACTTCCGCTCTGAAGATTCTATTCACCTAGCATTTCACTGGAATTACGTGGTACAGGCACTTAAATGTAAACAAATAAAGCAGAAACCTCTTCCATAATAAGGAGCACGTTATCGCGAAAAACTGATCTTTGCGCTATCTTAAAGCTTAAAAACGCTTTTCATTTATAATAATTTTATTTCATTGTAATTTTTGTCTTAATTCTAATAAATTAAAAAAAATACTTTTAAATACAATTTTATAACAAAAGCTTTTATTATTGTAATATTATTGTATATTACAATAATATTATATATTGTGTATTGTATAATTCAGACCTATTTCACTGTTTCACCAAATCTTTTATTTACATATTTTAAAACGATTCGGCAGCATTTTTGCAGAACATTGGGATAATGAAGAACCCTCATATCACATCTTTTTTCTTCTAGACTTTTAATGTCTTTGATAGATCTTGGAGTGAATTACAGTGCATTGCAAGTACGAAAAAAGAAGGATGATTGAAGGTAGAATGCTACAGGTCATCTGGGGACAAACAATCTTAGTTTATTTAAGAACTTACCACTTAACATTAAATAAATTTTAAAAAACTAATTCGAATCTTAAAATAAGTTTTATGAGGTTATCTCTCAATCGTGCTAAATACATGCTAATACAGTGAAACCTCTCTGAGTGGCCACCCCTCCGTTCCGAGAAAAATTGGCCGCTCATAGGGGGTGGCCGTTCTAAAGGGTTTTCGTTACAATTACAAGATAATTGCTATAATACATAATAAAAAAAAGTCTGTCATATATTTTTTTATTTAAAATGAAGTTTGAGTTTTATCTAAAGAGAAAATAGTACTTTATTTAATAATTTTTTACATTTTTTGAAAAATGATGCAATTTGTGACTGTTTTAAGTTTTTACCCTTTCGGAAAAAAACCATTTTCTCAAGTTCGTTATCTGTTTATAAAGTAAATCTCTAACCGATGCGTTTGGTAAATGGGATGGGCGAACCCACCCGCCGGCCGTTTAGAGAGGTTGGGTGGCCGTTGCTAGGGGTTATTTTAACATTAGGTCTATGGGCCGAAAAATCCGTGCCACGAAAAATTGGCCTTTAAGAGGGGTGGCCGCTATGCAAGGGTGGTCGTTCGAAGAGGTTTCACTGTATATCACTATGCAACATTTGATGACGGAACATCAACAGGTTTGGTATGTATAGAGGCGATAAAAACGGATAAACACTCGCACAAGAAATCTCCATCATGTACAGAGTGTCCATTCTAATAGTGACACATTAGCTAATTTCTAAATCGCTAGGCATATGCTTCCAATTGAGAAATTTCTTTAAACACTCATCGGACGCATCTAATCTGCGAGATGATACACCCATATTTTTTTGTGCCTAATTGCTGGTTTTACCGAAAAAGGTATGAGACCTCTAGTATCTTCCTGGCTCCCTACCACTCACACGAGGGTATCGTGGTTTTTTCTCTAGTTCTCTTTTGATGCATGTGAAGGACACGTTAATCAAGTAGATGAGTTGCGTCCGATTACGTTTGAATTTTTTCTTTCAGTTTTTTCAGTGTTGATGGGATTAGTGAATATAAAATGGATCCACATATCATCATTCGATTGGGAGTTTTCCACTTCCTTATGAGCTAGCTACCTTGGAACATTGACTTTATAATGAAAAATAACTGAATTTGCGAGCAATGGGAAATTTTACATGTTGACACATCAATCATCAAGTTTCTTTTAGGTCATGCTTATACAAGAGTTATCCCAGGTTCATCAAACCTCTGAAAGGTTTTTCATTAATAATGGGACGAGATGGCAATGCTTCACAAACTCACATGAAGAGCTCATGACTCGTCTCCTCTATTGAATTTCCCAATATTGAAGTCAATCCACCGTCATTTGATAGAATGGGAAAAGATCAAGTCTTCACAAAGTTGAAAAAAATGGGATTTTATTACATGATAGAAAGACTCAAGGCAACGAAGGAAAACGCCTCAAATCTATATTCAGTATTTTGAACTCATAACCATAGCACTACACTTTGTTCAAACAGAGCGTGTGGCTGATTGAAACCTTCACTTGAACTGCGTTAAAGCATTGCTTCCAATGTTTCATGCAACAGCACTTTTAGATGACGCCAAGTTTTGCCATGATCTGAATGTTCTAGAAAAGAACATGTCAGGTTTATAATTCCTCAATTATACTTGGGACAGTTTCTTGACTATTCGACATTCAAATAAGAAATTGAACTAAGTTTGTTATGTTGATAGAGCAACAACTAAAGAAACTTTCGCAAAGCTTTAAGGACTTACAATCGGAATAGATTTTGCTATTAGCGTTCTTAATTGGTTTATCTTGGGGCTGACCATAGCTCAATATGCTTGTAAGACTAATGTAAAATTTTGCAACATTCTCAAAACTATCTATAATGGGCATTTTCAAATGAAAGAAATGCCCTACTAGAAATTAAAAGCTTTCTTTAGACAGCACTAACCCTTTATTGATATGCTAGATCTGTTATGACTAGCATCGGATATTATTACAAAAGAAGAGGTTAGGTAGTAAAATGTTGAATCTGGAACTGACATTACGAAATTGGGCTTTCTCAAGCTAGAAAGAGCTGTCTTGCTAAGCCAATGTCTTCGATAGTTGACACAGCAATAGTTGAAAAGGCGTGATTGAACTTGATAAAATTTAGCTTTTCCAGAAAACCAGTTTGCAATTTATTCACCTGGCGATTTTAAAAAAAAAATTATTCCGCATTTGAGCCTGTATATCTTCGAGCTTGTTTGGCTTTATTAGATAGCAGAGGAATTATGGGAAAGAGAAAGAAAAAAGCACTGTAAAATGTCTTTGTTAAGTTGCACAGGGAAACAGTTGGTAACACTGATAATATATACGTGGTTCATGCAATAGTCATGGCTGAAGTAGATAATATTATTTCATAATACGCAAGAAAAATTGCATCATAAAGGCAGAAAATATTGCAATTACTACAATATTTTAAATAAAAAATTTTTATTCAAATGTAACGTAAATATTTTTTCACAGTTTATATATCTTTCGATTCTAAAATTATGAATCTGTTTAAAATTATCAGATCAAATAAGGAAATGTGTTGTTTAGTAAAGTATGGGATTTAAACTGTATTACAGTCTTTCTTTACCAAAATAACATGCACAGACTTACAAAAATATAAAACAGTACGGTATTTCGAATGTTTAACTAAATATTCAGTTTTATTTTTTATTTTTATTATTTTACATTTCAAGCTTGGTAGTTTAAAACACCCATTTATTTGCTGACCTTTAAAAATAACTGTAAAGGGAAAAATTAAATATCTTGCTGTCAATTTCATTTATTTTTGAAATATTTCATTACAGGAAAACTATGCTAGACGCAATCTTAAATCCTATATAATAATTTGTAAAAAAATTAATTACCTGTACTTACAAAAACTCATGGTTATAACTTTTTTCATAAACACGTTATAATTTGTGATTTCCCAACAAAATTTTGAAATTTCAGGTTTAATTTCAATGGACCAGAAATGACACATGTATACCGTCTAAGGGTCAATGGTACCCTTAATAGCTGTCCCCTACAGCATTCATATCAACCGACGATAAATGCATTTCCTGTTAAATAATATAGCATCATGTTCTCATTAAGAGATTTTAACAATTAAAATTTTTAAAAAATATTAGAAATGAAAATATTTCTTTTAACTCTTCACAACTTCAATGAATGATTTATTTAAAATTACTTTTAATACAGATTTTTTAAATTCCTAGAGGACACAATTTTTTAGGACTATTTTCTGTAGAATGTCCGAAACTGGATTTCGGAAATATTAATTTGATGATTTAAAAAAACGATAAAATATCTGCATTCATGTACTGTTGTATTGAAAATGCTATTTTTTATATTTGAATTTTGAAATATCGGTTTGTTCTAAAATTATCGCTGGGCATTCTTGTTATTTTATGAATGTAATAAAAATAATAAATTCTTTTGGTAACTAAAAAAACCTTTAATTGACATAATTTTGAAAGCATAATTGTATTACAAATACCATTTACTGGATCTGTCAGTGCATTCTCTTCAACTCAGAAACAAACAGAAATTAAAAATAAATTTGTCAATTGTGGAAATATAGTCCCTACCCTAAAAACCGTTACCCCTCTGACTGCATATCCCGCTTTTTGGAACTTTGTCTGTTTTCTGCTGCATCCTGCGATTTTCGAAACTAATGAGTATACTTAGTACTTTTAAAACGTTGAATCATATTATACTAATAAAGCCCTGCATGTAAATATCAATTAGCTTAGTTCAACGGTATTTGAACATTTAAAGTAGTACTTGCATCGCTTAACAGTGTCAGATGATTTGCAAATTAAAATTTAAATGCCTTACAGAACCTTTCTTATCTTTAGATATTTTTCAGCCAAAATTGACCTGAAAGTATCATTAGTAACATAATAATTATAATCATTGTGAGATGCATATGATTTCTGAAAATGTTGATACATTTCTGATTCAACTATATGAAATAAATAATTAAATAATTATAAATAAATTAAAGCGAAACTTTGATGCAATTTCTTTTCTTAAATTGTTAATTGCCATGTTGGGAGACGATGTTCAGCAGCAACTGAAACTCGAATACACGTATTGTTTCAGCATTCATCAATTGAACAGAACGACTCTATTCTAGAATTAACTTCGCTTTCAGACTATTTTAAAGAAGGACAATTTGATTTGGAGATAATTTAGTAAGGTAATGATTAAACAAACATTCCTTATAATAATTAACATTTTACTGATTATCCAGAAATAATTTAATGGAGTAGGAAAAAGCAAAGCAAGGAAGTAGAAAAAGTTAAGCATTTAGATGTGCATAGCATATACGTATTTATATAAAGTTTACCACTATTTAAATACTAACTGTTTCAATATAAATTATTTTATCTATTGCAATTTAAAATAGAGCTTGCGATAACATTTCTTTTATATAAAGCTCGGAATTTTATATCCTGGCTGTTAAACTAAAATTAGATTTGATGTTGTTATAGTTTGAAGAGGTACAGCTAGAATATATTTTTTCCATTTTTTATGATTTTGGGGTTTCAGCACCATCTGCTTCCTCAATGGATGTAATTTTATGACATCAATTTAGAACGGGTAGAAGAATAAAATTTCGTCAGAATTATGCATTTCAAATATTAGACAGCTGAAGAAACGATGTTAAGATTAGATAAAACCTGTATAGTAATTCAATTGGCATTACAAAAGAGATCGCTTCTTTAAAAAGTTGTAAAAATAATCTTTGCGGTATAATATTTTCTGAAGATATCAATGAAAATGCCAAATTCATTTATTTACTATTTAATTAATATTCTAGTTAAAATTTCTAAAACAGTCCAGAAGTACAATCATCCCCGTTTTCAGAATATGTTTGTATAAAATTTTGTAGCTCTAGGTCCCGGTGACCTCAATTAGCCCAGGTATCAGAATATTAGTTGCAAAAAGAACTTTACCCAAGTTCTCAAATACGGTTTCATTTTCGAACCACTGAGGTGGAGGAAAAGTGATTAGTGCTATTACTCAAAAGAGTATCTAATTATAAATCAAGCGCTATGTGTTTCGTTTCCAGTTGTGTTTTATTGAGGTTAAATGGTTATTTATTTTCTTAGAAACTGGGATGCATCCTAAGTTCTTGCATTTCTTGTATTATAGAACTTTGCAAGTGTTGGAATTTTCGTCTTTAATTATGTAAAAGCTGACGCGCTTTTAAAGACAGAAAAAGCTGCAAAATATTTAGAAGTGCTGCAGTTATGATTGTATTTTTTTATTAAAATTAAACATAAATAATTATAAAAAGCAATGTATTTGGTGATGGTAGTCTATGGCTGCAGTCGTGGATATAGCGTGTGTAGGAAGAAGTTATCTAAAGACATTCAACTGTATTTTGTTAGTAGCTTCGTTGAATGATCCGAATGCGAGTCTTGGAGCGTACTTCGTTGCGGAAACAATGTTGTCTCTAAAATTGACAACTTTGTATAAACCCCTAAAAGCCACGAAAAGGAACAGATCTTAGATATTTTTGGGGTGTCGGGAGGTCTACTGTTTATAGAACTACTAATATAGTTCACAAAGATATTCCGTCAAACTCTGAATGATTATTTTATAAATCTTGAATTTTAGGTACTGGATGGTTCTTTCTTCTCCTTTACCCCATTTCACACTAAAACGTATTGTAAATTGCACTTTTTTTCATCTCTGTAAATTGCAATGTAATTAAAATCTGTTTATGCTTTACGAAAATAAATCATTCCTTCGCCCCAAACGGAACAAAATTTCACTAGAATGTAGTACAAGTGATGCGTGCATGCGCGCTAAACTTAAAATTCCAGTCAGAAAGCTGATATTTAGAACTAAGATCATTGACTAACAAGAAATATATTTGCATCAGTACAGAAAATATTTACACTATATAAAAGAAAGAATAAGAGTTCGTTTCAGCTATTTGCTCTCGAGCGCGCATTCCGCTCGGTTTAATGTAGATTCCCTTTGGTGGTTTGTGTTACTGCTCTGTTACTGTATTGCTACCGTTACTTATGAAATTATAATACAGTAAAGCACCGTTTATAGGTTTCTCAATTATACGTCGTTTCATCACAGTCCCGATTCATTCATATTCATTGAAATGATAAATTGCTTCATTTATACGACGCAATATTTCGATTGTACATCGTTTTCCTCTGCTCTAAAATGCGAAATTCTCCTCCTTTCTAGTACGTGAACTATGATAAATGTGATCTGACTTCGTAATTTTTTATAATTTAAAAATTAATAGAAAAAAATCATCTGGTTATAATTTAGGCGATGGTAAAGAAATTATTCCATCTTCCTTTAAAAACCCAATGAATAGATGTCTGAGATACACCGACAATTTCTTTTGTCAAAAGAATAATAAAAAAGAACATTCATAGAATTTAATTCGATTCATAATACTGTACTTAATATTCACAGAAAATCAGCACGTCCGACGGCGATTAAAAATTATTTTAATTAATGCCTACCTTCGTGCACATAAACCGTATAAAATATGTGTTATTAGTACTCAAGATATATAATAAATGCATGATATTTCTCTCTTATGATAATTATTTAATTTTAAAATTTAATATTTAATTGCTGAATTCATACTGAGTAGTGTTATACTAGTACTATCTTAAATAACTTTAAGATTGATATTGTAATGAATTTGCGTTAGTAGCGTTAAATTTGTAATAATCAAAGGTATTTAGTAGAATTTCGATTCACGTCTTTTTATTATACGTCCTTTTACATCAGAAATTGACGTATAAACGGTGCTTCAACTTATATTGAAGATAGAATAAATTTTATATCTGAATTGACGAGTAAAGCCAGCATGTGAGAACTCTACCGTTTTGCATTTCGTCCGTCTGTAATTTTTTTGTTACGCAGTCACGACCTGACTGTTGATTTCCTTCAAATTTGGCATCGACAGTCGGAAAATACAGGGTGCTATGGGGCTGCAGCTGCTCACTCCCAGATTATGATTTCATTTAAATTATTATAACTCTTTCTTCTTAAGGTCCCTTAAAAAAATTACAACGTTTCTTCCTGGCTAGACAGACTCTAAAATTTTCCAACTTTTGCAGTCATTCCACTCGTACTTGTATGTTGACGCGGTCGAAAACATTTTTTGCTAGTTATTTCATTGTGTTTTTTTATTAAATTATAGAAAGTATTGTAGTGTTCTTTATTATTCTATTGTCTTAAAGTCTGTAAGGTTAAAGTATTTTGGTTTACATAAACCATGAGGCTTGACATTCGTCACGACGATACAAAATACGTGCGCCTGTGGTCCCGACCTGAAAGGGGACACGAAATGAAGATTTATTTATTTTTTTTATTTATTTATTTTATATCTCGATAAAATAAATAATTTTAGAAACTAAAAAAAATTATTTCCAGCTAACCAGGCGTAAAAGCCTAATTCACATAGACTAGTGTTTAATCAATTTCAGATGGATAAGCAGCAGCCCATCAGAACTTTTAGGACAAAGGAAGACATCTATTCGATATTGAAAAAGTCTTCTCATGAAGCTGCATTTTTATTTATTAAACTGAATGGTGAGTTTTCATTTTGAATGATTTTCAAACAATTAAGCTAATATATCATTTCATATATTTCATAAATCTTCGAAATATTTTCTAATACTAGTGCTGCATTCGATAGCTTTATTAAATAGAATGCAGTATCCCAATACTGTCTTTATTTAATTTCAATGTTTCATAAATGTCAATATTAATTTATTTAACACTGGAGGACGTGCACTACGAGTAACACGAAGACGCGCAAAGAGTGTTCGACTACAGGTCCTATTTAGCAAACAAGCAGCATTTGTTGCTATATCTGCTCAAAATTATTCATTGAAAACAGTTCTCTTTATATGAGATCAAACTTTAGATGAAAATTAAATAAATAATGCATTATATATTTTCAACGCATTCGCAGATTACATATGAAGTATATTTCTTACACATGTTTTGAAATTTTTTTATAAAGTAAAAGTAATTATAATCGTTATACAATTTGGATGAAAATACGCTTCAAATTTTTTTTTAGGTGAAGAAAT